>JAODLI010044814.1:0-17324 GCA_027575585.1 Percopsis omiscomaycus
ACATTTTCAGTGAACTATGTGGAATATCGCAATATATCGCAATATGTATTGTATCGCAATGTATCGTGATATAATCGCATCGTGACCCTTGTATCGTGATATGTATCGTATCGTGAGGTCCTTGCCAATACCCAGCCCTAATAGGTATATACAGTCATGCTAGTGTGTGTGGAGTGTACTGTATGAGCATAACGTGTGTGGAAGTGTGTTGGTGTGGGTTTGGTGTACAGTTAAGTGTGTCTCAGCATTCTGGCCCGGCTCACAGCGGGAGGGTCTTCAGCACTGCTGACATGTTGAGATGCCCCTCTGTTCTAGTGGGGGAGCAGAACGCTGCCCCACTTAACATTTGCTTGCTAGTGAGCTCACCCTGCCTGTAAACAATACAGTCGCGATGTTATGCTGTGGTGATGAAGTTGATTTATTGCCAGAGGCTACGTTGAAACCTTGAACTTCAACGGCTCAGTTCATCGTGGAGAATCCTTGGATAATTTGTGAACTCTAACTATTAGTAACATAGTAAGTTAGGTAACTAACATTGTTATCTAATACAGGTGCATCTCAAAAAATTTGAATATCGAAGTTCTTTTCTTTTCTTCTTCTTTTTTTTACACATAAAATGTAAAATTTCAAGCCTTTGTTTTACTCTTGATGTTTATGGCTTGCAGCTCATGGAAATCAAAAATCCAGTATCTCAAAATATTAGAATAAAGAATATATAATACAGAAATGTCGACCTGAGAAACACCTGCAAAGGTTTTCTGAGCCTTTAATCTGTCAACTCTCTCAGTCTGGTTCAGTACACACAACCACAGGGAAAGACTGCTGACTTGACAGTTGTCCAGAAGACACTCAGCACCCACCACAAGGATTGTAAGCCACAGAAGGTCATTGCTGAAAGAGCTGACTGTTCACAGTGCCTTGTCAAAGCAAATTCATGGAAAGTTGACTGGAAGGTTAAAGTGTGGTAGGAAAAGATGCACAAGCAACAGGGATGACCACAGCCTTGAGAGGATTGTCAAGCAAAGCCGATTCAAGAACTTGGGGGAGCTTCACAAGGTGTGGACTAAGGCAGTGCATCAAGAGCCATCACACACAGACGTCCAAGAAATGGGCTACAAGTGTTGCATTCCTAGTGTCATGCCTGAACCAGAGACAACATCAGAAGCATCTTACCTGGGCTAAGGAGAAAAAGAACTTGGGTGTTGCTCAGTGGTCCAAAGTCCTCTTTTCAGATGAAAGTACATTTTGCATTTCATTTGGAAATCAAGGTCCCAGAGTCTGGAGGAAGAGTGGAGAGGCACAGAATCCAAGTTGCTTGAAGTCCAGTGTGAAGTTTTTTCCACAGTCAGTGATGATTTGGGTTGCCATGTCATCTGCTGGTGTTGGTCCACTGTGTTTGATCAAGTCCAGAGTGAATGCAGCCGTCTACCAGGAGATTTTTAGAGCTCTTCATGCTTCCATCTGCTGACAAGCTTTATGGAGATGCTGATTTCCTTTTCCAGCAAGTCATGGCACCTGCCCATGGTGACAAATCTACTAGTAACTGGTTTGCTGACCATAGTATTACGTGCTTGATTGGTCAGCCATCTTGCCTGACCAGAACCAGATAGATAATCTATGGGGTATTGTTAAGAGGAAAATGAGAGACACCAAAAAATACAGCTGAAGGCTGTTATCAAAGCAACCTGGGCTTCCATAACACCTCAGCAGTGCCACAGGATGATTGCCTCCATTAGATACTGGATTTTTGTAAGCTGTTAACATCAAGTTTAAAACAAAACAGGCTTGAAATTTTTCACTTTGTGTAATGAATCTAGAATATATGAAAGTTTCACTTTTAAATAAAGTAAATGAATTAAATGATGTATTGTTAGTAATGTAATACATTGTTGAAGCTTGTTAAAGCCACCCAGATCCTCAAAATGTTGCATTTTTTCAGTTTTTATAATGATTTTAGAATAAATCTCAGTGCTACTGTAAAGTTATTTTTTATAAATAATAAATAACCATTAATAACATATTCTCTAAGAACCTTGGACTGAATGCTATGGTTTTGATGGGCGTAAACCAACCAAATGCCTGAAACTTACAGCTTCTCAAAAAGGGTTTCTTTCCGAACATCAGTGACAACATTAGCAAGTTTATTTAACGCTGGGTGTCGTAGATGGCACCAGCGAAATTGGGCACAGGTTTTCATTACCTCTATTTTATGGCAGTGATTTAACTGCTGCCTTATGATAACGCTTTTTTACGATTGCGTAGATTTGTGCCTGCTGTTACCAATACGAATTTGCCATCTCTCATTTACGGCTAATGGGATGAGGTGAGCTCAAATGGTGTACGCAAGCTCGCATTTCTGATTAGCATGAAGGCTTGATGTTTATGAGCACAATTACTTCCAGATGTCATTTCATCCCATACGCCCCCCCCATTCTCAGGTCACAAAAACAATTTCCCAAGCTTGCGTCTTCAGTTATCGAAATCATATTAACAAGTTCATTGAACCATAGGAAAATGGGGACATTTGAAGCAGCCTTTTCAAATATGATCTATTTATTTATTCATTTAACAATTTGCGACACACACACACACACACACACACACACACACACACACACACACACACACACACACACACACACACACACACACACACTCCATAACTCTCCCATCCATTTGATGCAGCCTTTTCAAATACTTTCCATTTATTTATTAATTTAACAATTTGCGACACACACACACACACACACACATCCTCCATAACTCTCCCATCCCCCATCCTCGCCTAGCTAACTCCTCTGTCTAATTTTCTTTTCTGTTTTCCCCTTGGTGACTGGTAGCTGCCTATCCTGGTGTCAGCCATGGTGAGCCTTTACTTCCTGGAGTGGACGGACGTGTTCAAGCCAGTTAAGTCCGGCTTCACTTGCCATGACCGCAGCCTGAGCTTGCCGTATATCGACCCCAACCAGGAAGTCATACCCCTTCTAATGCTGCTCAGCTTAGCCTTTGCTGGACCTGCTATCACGGTAAGGTAACTAGTAAAGCTAGTTGACTAGTAACATTAGTCCATCCAACACCTAAGCCACATTCTCATTCAAAATTGATTTTTGTTCCAATTTTATGAAAGGATCTGTGTTCTCACACAAACCCACACCCATAAATATACAATCAAAGAGATTCCCTCTTTTGGTGTTGACTTATTAATTACACATACAGACCCATAAACAATCCCATTTCCATCACATTCCTTAGGGCCTGAGTCAGTAGAATGGGCCACAACATGTACAATTTTCTCTACCGTCCAGAAGTGTAGTGCCAAACATGATCTAGCTCACCTCAAGCTAGCCAGCCTGTCTGTGTGGATTTTATCTGGGCTATCATGTTCATCCTCAGAGGTTTCTCATAAAAAGTCTCCATGTAATTATATGGTTCCATGCGCACTCTTGCGCGTATAGAGTAAAGGCACAATTAAATGTACAATTAATAGGATCATTTTTTGGGCCATTGCGTCTTGTTTTTTTGAAAGCAAGATTCGCATGCAAGTCCGCTGTAGAAAGACCATAGATGTTCACATTATAAGAAAACAATATCCAATATTTTTCTCCGTGTGTGTCGTTTTCGGGCGAGCGTTGAATTAGAACAGCCTACCACTCCCGCCAGTGACTGTGTGCCTGTATGTGCATGTGTCATCCAAATTCCTTTTACCTTTTACATTCACTGTATGCCAACAATCACATCCCTGACTCTTCCTTAGGGATTTCCTTCCTAGCAACGCGCCAAGCTGAGCATAGCGGAGGGAAAAAGTGAAAAAAATACTCAAGGGTTTTTCTTCCCTGTGTCAGAGCCCTTTCCCTCAACTGTTAAGTGTTAGGGCAATTTCGTCTGTCATTCTACGTTCCAGCCACCCTTGGGCCTTATGGGAGCTCTTCCAGAATGGAGGAAAGCGCTGCGGGCGGAGTTCTGTTGCGCTGACTCAATTCACGTGAAAAGTGGTGAGAATCTAAACACCCGATGGCAAAGGAATGAATTTGTAGTGATGTCAGCAGTGACACTGAGAAGAATATTAGAGGGTGAACACGGCGGCCGTCGGAGCCGTGCTTTTTCTTTTCACGATCCATCGAAGCGAGGAAAAGGGCACCATTTAACGCTTGGGTTCCCATTCCCTGGCTCTGCCGGCATGTTTATCACAACCAGATGACTGAGTTGTCACAGTTCATTTGAGTATTTCTCATTGGTTGGCCGGGTAAGAGTTTGCAGTCGGCGATATGACCAAAGCCTTCTATCATTGTATGTATCATTTGTGGGAATTTTTTCCCTTAAAAAACACATTTACTTATTTGAATTTTTTAATTAAAATAAGAAATTTAACTACCTTTCATATATTTTTCTGGTGCTTTTCTCAAATCTCTCTAAAAAAGGAGACAATTAACTGTGTCTCCTTTTTTGAGAGACATTGTATTCATTTCCCAGATGAAAATATCCCAAGTACAGCGTTCCAGTAATGCCATTATGTATATCCCTTGAAGCCTGCCTTTAAGTATTTCTAATCCTTTCTTGGTTACTGGTGCTCAGTTCCCTTCACACTCTCTCTCTCTCTCCTCACTCTTCTCCATCCCTCTCCCTTCTTCTCTCTATCAGACTGTAGAAGGCTGGAGTTAGTCTGCAATCCCATGGAAACTACAGTACTCCCATTGACTTTTACTCAGAAGTAGCTACTAATTATAACAAAATTACAAGTGACATTAAGGGCCCTATTTTAACGATCCAAATGCACTTTTGTTACGTGTAAACGGGTGTAGGACCCAAACGCGTTGTTCACCCGTTCGCGCCATTGACTTCAGACAGGTTTTGGTTGGTCAATCGCTTTTCGCTGCCTCAAGAGCAAAGCGCCAACAATGCGCCTGACCACACCTCATTTTAACACGCCCACGGGTGCTCAGATGGGTGCAAGTGCATTTGTTATTTAAACAACGTGTTTGGTGCCGCTTTGCACCGGGTGTAAGATTAGGCCCTAAGTCCTATTTAAATGTTCTTCAAACTTCTTTCAAATAACAATAAGCAATATTTTGAACCAAAAAAGATTTGATATACTGTACATAAATTACTATTTATTATCCTAAATCTGTACATTCATGTGAGATGAAGATTCAAATTATTTTGTAGCTCCATAATGGACTATTTAATTCAAAATAGTGAAAAAGGTCATCGTAGCGTGCAGCTAGACTCCAGCAGGTGACAGTATACAGTCCCAGAACCGCTGTTTTAGAACTCAAAGAAGAACATCTTACTGTCCCTTTAATTGTTGATTATAACAAGGATTTACAAGGAGGAGGTGGGGAGATGTATGTATGTTCCCGGAGAAGTCATGTGAAAGCCAGGTTCCCTGCTGCCTGGCCAGTTGTCACTGATCAGTGACATATGATCTGACAGCATGTGTACCTGTGTGTGTAAATACCTGCATACATGGTCATGTATAAAGCATAGATGTTTATATAATTTCCTGTGTGCGTGTGTACACCTTATTTGAAACTATTGTCACTTTTGTCATGTCTTTGACCATTTTGGTTTCCAGCCAGTGAGCTATATTTAGTGTTTCTGTTATTTTAGTAAATTGTGTGTGTATGTATAATGGTACAGCAGGTCTGCCAGCATCCATGTAGCCTGTGGTGCCAATATGCTTGGTACTATCTCTCCAAAGCTGGCACCCAATTTAAGTGAGGATTCTTCTAAAAAATAGACATTTTAAAAGATGAACTATTTAAATATAGTTAAATACTGCACTTGTTTGTTTAAAGGTATACTCTTAAATTGGATAATATCACCCCATTTTTTGCGGAGGTCTGGGGGCGTTCTCGCCAAAATGTAACCGTGACATTTTGTCGTCACGGTTACCTGGCATTACCGTGCACCTCGAGACCATTTGCATGCAAGCTTTCAAGCGCTGGCTCCAGGGTCAAGAGAAAACCAAATCTGTTCCCTATTTGATCATTACCAGACGATAATATGCAAAGTGACTTGGTGTACAGAAATACATTTTCATTAGTATTGCTCCCTGGGATCGGAATAAAACCATGATAAAATTAGAGCTTCGTTTATGGCATGCTGCAGGAATCATAGCTGGTTAGATCAGGAATTATAGCTGATTAACAATATTTTAATGTAGGCTATATCGACTGCTTAGTATTCGCGATGAATAGCCTACTTCAACTTGCATCCCCGTTCCACACAGCAGACAAAAACATACAAATAGCCAGAGGTGCGCAACCTTTTTTAAAGAAAATGAACTATAAGTGTCAGTTCAAATTTTGTATTGATGAACATTATAACTTCTACATGTACAGAGATTTGCCCAAATTAACAATACATAATATAATACATACATTTTGTTTAGATTTCTAAAATTGAACAATAAACTTGAATTTTTAGGTAAACAACAACAAGATAATTATTTAAAATGTTTTACTATGTTTATTTGTATTTGCATCTGGCAGTGCTGTGATGTCTGCCCTTTCCAACAGGGGGCGCTGTGGCACCCTCCGCACCCCTACTTCCCACGGCCCTCCACACATTTCCTTCCCAGCATACTTTTTATGCATGAAACACAACTGTGCATGAAAGTTGTGTATATCAGAACCAAGATGTGTTGGGGGGGGGGGGGTTTGAGTTTCAAACCAAAACAAAATGTTTGCAAAGCTGGTTTTAACCACAATGGCATTTTTGGACACAAATAAACACGTGTAGCTTTAAAATGACACACAAACACTGACGTTTAGTACATTTCAACCGACCTAACCAGCGCAGGGCTGTGTGTGTTGACAGATAATGATAGGAGAGGGCATCCTGTTCTGCTGTCTTTCTCGGAGGAGGATTGGAGCAGGGAAAGAGGCCAATATCAACGCTGCCGGCTGCAACTTTAACTCCTTCATACGCAGAGCTGTGCGCTTTGTGGGTATGTAGCTTTTATTTTTTAATGTTATTTCATTGTATTATATTTTAAGATAGGGGCTGAATTTATGGTGATGGTTCACAAAATTATTTATAGAGTCTGGAATTTATTTGATTTTAAACTAGTAAATTGCATATACAGTATGATGTCAAAGCATCGAAGAGTGTTTAGTTAAAGGATATGTTTAGTATTTACCAACTCTATTTATACTAATAGAGTGGCATTAACCGCCACCTGTTGTTTCGCATAGCACCATTTCACTGATAGCTTAAGCTTTGATAAACTTCCCACACAGCTGGCACTCCATGGCTCACAATGCAGTTCAATGGGCATGAAATGAAGCCTTCAGTAAATGCCATTATTCTCTTTTTCAAATAGGCTGCTGTATGCGTGTCTTTCTGAATTTCTGCAGTTTATTCAGAACATGTTTTGCCACAGTAGATGTCATGTTTAAACATAAGTCTAGGCACAACACCGGCAATATCAGTTCCTTAGAAGAGGTAGTTTCAATAGAAATCCAAACACCTCATTGGGTGAACAAAATGCCTTGAAGCGTGCATTAATTGTCCCTAAAAAAACTGTTATGCACTTAAATCATAATAACAGATCAATTTAATCTGGTTAACCTAATAACACATTTTTCTTGTATGTTTTTGGTTAATTGTATACACAAGCTATCAAGGCTGGTAAAGAAATGTAGAATTTAGCTAGATGAACCCCACTTTAGCGGCAATAATCTCAAAAGTTTTTTCCAGTAGTTGCTGATCCAGCAAGCACAGACATTAGTTTTCAAGGTGAAGAGGTCAAATAGCCCTTACATGACTATTACATTCCAATTCACTGACATTTGTGCCATATCAGGCAGAAATATCCTGCTATTAGTGTTAAGGCCTGGATTCACATTGTTTCCTGTTAAAGCCATTCAGTTATGTAGCTCCAACACCATGTAGCTCCAACACCATGTAGCTCCAACACCATTGGTCAGTTATATTCTTATTTGCATTACATTTCTTTCTTTTGTATTAAAAACTCTAAATTACATAGATAAAGGGTTTTCGTGGATTTACCTTTCCAGTTAAAGGAATTGTGTGTGTGTGTGTGTGTGCTCATGCACATGCACTTGCCAGCTTACCATGTCTGAGATATGCCTTTGATCCATAAATAATGATGTCCCAGGCGTCCATGCCTTCGGCCTCTGTGCCACGGCTCTCATCACGGACATCCTGCAGCTGATGACTGGGTACCCGGCTCCGTACTTCCTCACCGTATGCAAACCAAGCTACGCCACGCTCAACGTCTCGTGCGAGCAGAACCCCTACGTCATGGAAGACATATGCTCGGGCAGCGACCCTGTGGCCATCAATCAGGGCAGGTGGGGACGGGCCTTTAAACTTTTCGAGACACTTAAGATACTGGATGACATCTTGAGCCTCAACTTCAGCTTGTGTGTTTAAATGACAAACATGCACACGCATTCCATATTGCAATATTATGGTAGTATTATATGATTCGGAACAGACCTGCAGCTGACGTTTAACTTTCAGCAGTTAGCATACATCATATAATGTGCAAACGAAGATCTCAATATATCTAAATGTATGTCAAAAGCGCCATTTATTTGCACATAAATGAGCACTGGCAAAACCCAAAACTAAACAATAAGAAAAACGGCATTCTGTGCTCCTATTAACCTTTTTAAGTTGGACCCGGAAGGGCAGCTGCCGTGAGCACGACGCGACTTCTCAGCTCTATTACACCATTCTCAAAAAAATAAATACAATTTAAACCTTCCAGTTTTTTTCAGGTTGAGTAAAAATAGCAGTTTTACAACCAGTGTTGTAGCCATATTAGTGGTTTTTGAGATGAGCTGCAAGTTTGGTACATCCAGCGTAAAATGAAAAGGCACAGTGTGCACTTTCTGCGGCCTGGCCGAGTCGCTGTTCGCGCTGCGCTCCCTAATGTACAGAGGCCTACATCTGCCCCACAGTCAGTTTTATCAATTAATGAGAGGTTTATACTGTTTGAAAAAAAGCATCTGTATTTGCATATGCTATATGCACACAAACAAGTAACCCACACACAATCCTTGCAAGCACAAAAGCAACACACACACACACACGCCAACACATCTCCGCGTACAAGAGAAAAGATGTGAAGAGGGTGCATCCGCTTGCAGAAGTAGGTCGTTTGGGAGCTCAAAGAAGAACTAGGACACAGGTTCACTTCCATTATGTAGCACTCAGCAAGGCTGCTGCTAAAGTCTGCAGTATTATTATCATACTTTACTCAGGGACTAAATCCACGCTGTGTTGGGAAGTGTGGGTATTTACACTGGCATATACTGTAGCCCATGTCGGCCTGTGGGTGTGAACTTTATGCTTGTCCTGACTTAAATGCCACCAGATACTTCAATCGGGAGAGACTAGAAATAAGTGATGAAGAATGGAGGAGAATCCTTGCACAGAGTCCAGATGAGCGTTGATACAGGTGGAGATGGGGTGGCAGTGGGAGTGAAAAACACGGTATCTGAAGTGACACGGAGAGGGTTCATATACTATAGACTGATGGTGAGGAGATTGGTTCCTGAGGACATGTGCAGCTTTGATTGGTTGATCTTGAATAAGGCGGGATCATTGAATCCCTACCCAGGATGTGTGTAAGCAAGTAATATTACTTATTTATTTCCTCCATAGCTTTAAAGAAGCGGAAGCTATCCCTTTAATGGTGCTGTATGTGGATCTAGCAGCAAATGGACAGCCAACGCTGCCTCTAATTTGTTGTGTTCTCTCAAATAAAGTGTACTGTATGTGTGCATATTATGCATATTGAGTGCATATTGAGGATATCTCATTATGGTTTTTGGTTTGTTGGATTCAGCATAACCGCCCCCTCTGTTGACTCATACATGTTGAACGTGGACTAAGGCGTCAGCTTTGTCTATTTGTGCCCTCATCTCTTCCAGAAAATCCTTCCCATCTCAGCACGCCACCCTAGCATCCTTTGCAGCAGTCTATGTTTCAGTGAGTAACGGTCGGCGCCCACACAAACTACAAGTCCTCTTCCCTTTCTCAAACAATTGCTTAATCTGATATGTCAGCCTATTTAACTCATAATGATAGACAACAAGCAGTCAACATTACAAAGCTACAATATGCAAGATCTGCAAGTCAACCTTGACCTCCATTTCAGATTTTGTAAATGGTTAGGGTAATTTGGTCATGGCGAGCCTTGCTAAGAAATTTCAAATATGGAGTATCTCTACACAAGTCTGGACAATGAGACTCGCTCACTATAGCCTATAAATCAGCATATCCACATCAAGTGGATGAAATTTATAACAAAAAATATCATATATAATTGGATTCTGTATCTTAAATTGTAAATGCCCTTTTATAATCTTTGTCTTATTTCCGATGTTAACGTGGATAATTGAGGAAAGTGTCAAAATAGACATGATTGAGCCGTTTTGTCTTGTCTTTGTAAAGCAATATTAGCATAATATCACTCTCATAACAAGTGATCGATAAACAAAACCAAAAAATCTATAAATTGTTAAAAGAGTGTCTGTGTCCATAGATGTACTTCAACAGTACCCTGACTGACTCGTCCAAGTTGCTGAAGCCACTGTTGGTTTTCTCCTTTGTCATCTGCGCGGTCATTTGTGGTCTGACGAGGATAATCCAGTACAAGAACCATGCCATCGATGTCTACCTGGGCTTCCTGCTAGGAGGGGCCATAGCTGTCTATCTGGTAGGACCAGGTCTTATCTAGCGATTATATCGATTGCCTTATATCCAGAACCCGACCTTTCCCCCTCAGGTCACTGTTTATATTTTAATACACTGTGCACTGTATATGTGGCTGTAGTTGTACAGGAGAAGGTAGAGAATATGTGAGTCCATGAGAACTGTAGGATTGTAAGCTATAATGTCTGGTACACTCCTAGTACTCAAAGAACATCCACTTGGTCCTGCTTTAAAGCGGTGCCAAGTGGAACAGTGTAGCACTGTAGCTTCCCACCCAACCCCATCCTGTTTCCTTTGTTGTCTATAGGGATTGTATGCAGTCGGTAACTTCCAGCCTAGCGAGCAGTCCAGCCATGGTCCCACTGCACAGCTCCCCCACCACCCCTGCTCCTTACCGCACATCAGCCAAGAGGCAGTGCTCCACCACCTGCAGATGAAGGCCAGCATGGCTGGGGAGCCGGGGATCCACATCTCACATTCCGAGGGTCTGCTGCACCGAGGCTTCCAGCAGCAGAGGCCCGAGGACGGCTTGAAGCACCTTGGAGCCAATGGCGAGGGAATCTCACCCCGTATCCCCCTGGGCAAGGACCCTATGACTTTCAGCCACACCCTGCCGCGGGTCCACACCCCACAGGCCATTGCCGCTTATGAAGAGGCTGCCCGACGCCACGCCGCCACCCTCCACCACGCCTCCATGGACTCCAGCCGCTCCAAGCAGCTCCTCTCCCAGTGGAAGAGCAAGAACGACGGTCGCAAGGGCTCCCTGCAGGTCCCCGACCACTTCTCCTCTGTGGACCCTTCATCCGGCCAGCCGTCACAGCACCCGCACCACCACGGAAGCATGGAGCTCCACTCCAGCTCTGAACCCACAGCTTTGGGGCTCAATGGGGCCTATGATGCTAGCAGTCACATGTACATGGCCAAAATGGCTGCAGGGGCTAGCACAACACTGCCCAGCAACTGCAGTGGGATAACAGGTGGGACCAGAATGGCCATGCAGTCTCGCCCAGGGTCTTCACAGCTGGTCCACATACCAGAGGAAGCTCACGAGAACTACAGCAACTCCTCCCCAAAGATGATGGCACCAGGAGAGGGGATGGTGGTGGCTAACAGTGCAGCGCAGGTTAACTGGCAAAGGGCAGCGGAGAAGTCTGCGTCCTGTAGAATTAATGATGGCGGGCAAAACGGCCAGACGCCACGAATCATGCAGGTGATTGCCATGTCCAAGCAGCAGGGTCTACTGCAGACCCATTCCAAAAGCTTGGATGAGAGCACCATAGGCTGCAGCACCACTGGAAGTTGCCAGGGTTCGATTCGCTACAGAGGGCTAGCCGACCAGGATCCCAGCAGCACCACCGGGCCTAGTTCTCTAGGGAGCACCACAGGTAGTATCTCGGGGAGCACCGGGGCCATTGTCAGAGTAGAGGCCCACCCCGAGAATAACCGACCAGTGATCCAAGCCCCGGCCATGGATGGAAGTGGGTCATGGCGGTGGCGCTCACTAGATCATGGCACCGGAAGCACCATGGCTGCCGCCGGAGGTGGGGGGAGCAGTCTGAGGCAGTCGTTTGAGCTCAACGATCTAAACAGAGACTCCGAAAGTTCTGAGTCAACCCGCGAGGGTTCTATCGAAGGGAAGCGCGCCAACCATGTGGTGACCACCACGGCCGCGGTCCCCTCTCCGCCGATAGTTACCGTTCACACTCAAAACGCTAGCCAGGGAGAGCAGAGGCCCCCCCCTCAGGGCCTCTCTACCATCCGGGTGACTCCTGGGGACGGCAGTGGTTCTGGATCCGGCGTGGAGGCGAAATCTGAAGCCCCCTCGTTAGCCTCCAGTCGAGATTCCACACTTCGAAGAAAAGGGAACATCATCTTGATCCCGGAAAGAGCAAACAGTCCGGATAACACACGGAATATTTTTTACAAGGGAACATCTATTCCCACTTTCAAGGAATAAATTTGCAAATTAAGAAATAAATAAAAAAATAAGTTAAATCGAGTTTTTGCGAAAAAATAACAATTGGACCATATTTTGCTCAACAGCAAATTTATATGTGATATGACCCAGTGTTATTAGTCACTGTATATACTATTAAATACCTGATAGAAACATTTTCTTCAGCATGAAGCTTTTATATATCTCAACACTAAAGCACAACCTTTTATGTGTTGTAAAAATTATCACTGTGTATTTTGGTCACTCCTAAGGATACCTATTGTAGCGTTAATGCTGTGCCAATGGTCTGGGAACAGGGATAACTTTTTTAGAGAGTTATGTATGTTTTGTACATACTTCATCGTAAAAAAGTATTTAGACTAGTACTGAAAGATTAATGCTGTAGCAAACTATAGTGCATCATAGCTGTTAAACCAATGTTTACTTCACTGCACTGCAAATACTGTATGTTTTGAAAATGGTGCTACACCAGAAAATACTATTTAATATACTTAATGTACAATTTTAATAGAGACAGAATTAATTATTTTACAAAGAGTAAATGACTACGTCATTAATATGTGAAAGATATACAGTATGTTTTGTATTTTGTCTTTTTGTCTGTACAGAAACCATATACTCAATAGAAAACTGTTTTGAACCATAAGTGTGCTTAGCATTTTCCCCTGTAGCTACAAAGTGACTTGCACTGAAATACAGGTTTACTGTACCTTGAATACTCAAAACTTATCTAACCTTACATTATTGTTCTGAACATTTGCATTAGTCACACTTCAAATTTTTCCAATATCTAATTTTAGCATCTTTCAATCATCAGGTAAATAGTAAGTATCCATTACCAAATAGACTACTTGAATTTAAAATGCAACTTATTTGACTAGTGCCAAACTGCGGTTATTTGCAATGATTTGTATTGCATTTTGGCTGATTACACATATTTAAGTTGAAGGTGGGCGGAGCTATGCTACGAATATGCTGAGGTCAACACACTGCAGATATTCAAAAGAACCAACCATAAAGAAGGTGTCACATGTCTAGCGCTAAAAGCTGCAATAAAACTAACATAGTGAGATGTCAACCAAGCAGTGTTTGTACCCACCCAGACAGTCCTGTGTGGAGGTCAAACTCAAAACACCTATGTTGTCTTACATGGGCTTTAGGCTTCCCTGTAACGCCCTGGGCCCATTGTAGCTGATGTGAAATAAAGACAATTATCAGAGATTCTCAACTGGTTGTACATGTCAGGAAGATGACGATTGTCTGTAGTGCTGACCTAACACATTTCCTACTGAGTCAGTTTGTAGTTCTAAAACCCAGAGAAACTGTAGCATTTTTAAGCTTGCTACTCTCTAGCCAAAATGACAGTGACTTTGACCCCCGCTATGCTGAATATACTTTACAGGACCAATCATATCCATCAAGCAGGCTTTGATTGGCTTTGACAGTCCTAATCAGCCACAACAGCCAACTCTACACACCTGTGTACTACATAGGCTGCATCCTTTGTAGCCATACCTAAACTTAACCAATCCGAAGCATTGAAATGACTTGCCTACTTGACGTGTTGCCTATCCACTACCAGGCCATTCCAACCACACAGCTAGCAGAAGTAACGATGCATTGCTAGTAACGATTCAGTATAACGCACCACTTTACTTTAAGAGACACATAAATGCTACCTAATGGTAAAGTAATCATTAATGATGTATTGCTAGTAAGTACTAGGATGCATCACTTTAACTGAGGGAACACAAAATTAGTAACTAAAAAAGAAGTAATGATTAGTTATTAAGTACCATTTAGCACCTGATTCATAGTTAATCAGGGACAAATTATGAAGTAATAGATCATTAAGTGGATACTCAGATATCCAGTTAACTAGTGGTTTATTAACCTAGCATTTTGTCACCTGGCATTCTGTTCCTACATACATCTTGACTATACTTGTGAACTACTAATTTACAGCAGTTTGTTTATTATTAGTTACTAACTATTGAGGAGTTTATGTATACCTTATTGTAGTGTGTTACCAATAAAGATAAAGTACACTCCTTGATTTCATTATAGAATCCCAAATATAGGCCCCAGCCTATTGTTGATGTTAAAACAAAATGTGGGCAACGGGTAGAGAACGGTGTACATTTTGGGGAGGAGTAGAGAGGAATGTCAGTCACTCGTTAATCGTGCAGAATGGGCAGTTTTCAAACCAAGACATTTTAGTAACGCCACAAGGATATAAAATATTTGCCAAAGCAAGAAAAAGGAACATAAATCAGTTCTGATTTTTGTTTTTGTATAATGCCTGCATTGTATTGTACATTATTTATTAAATTATCTCAAAACATTTGCATGGTCATTTTATATAGAACATATCACAAAATTATATTGTAAATGGGCCTGTACTTGGCACTTGTGCAAGTGTTTAGTGTTTGTTTTTCAAACGTTAGTTGACAATCCTTTTATCTAAGTACTGTTGTCTGTTTTTATCAAAATTAAGACATACATACAGTACATTATGGAATTCAACAGTAATCCAGTAGCACTGAATATTTTACATGCACAATTCTTTTGAGATATATGGCATCACCTAATCATTGCCATATAGTTGTACTGTTGACCCACAGGTTCAAAACTGTATTTCAAAGCCTTAACAATTGTCCAAACTCCCTTTAGACACATATACACAAAAGTTAGCAGCTTAAGAAAATTGAACGTCGTATACACAGTAATAGGGTTAATATAACAAAATATGACTTTTTCGTTGTTTTGGGTGATTTCTGTCATTGAGTGTCCCAAAGGCCTGTGAAATCAAAGAGTGTAACGTGACACTTGAGTAGAAATGTCCGTCATATGGATAGAACTGTGAATGGATGCATACTGCATGTGTAGCCTTTTTGTGTTGTCATTTGGTGAATAAAAAAATATCTATGCTTTATGATACTGTGATGAGCTATGACTACTATGCAGTGAAAAACACTGTATGAAAATATGTACCATTAACCGAAACAATGGAGATCAAAAAGCTAACTGTAACCAGAGGATAAATATTGTGACAATTGAGTACTAATTGCTTAAACTGTTTTAACCTCACTTTAAGAATTAACTTTAAATTCAGAACACATTGTCAAGGTGAGGTGCATTGTCTCAATCGTTGGAATAAAGGTTTGCTATTGAACATAAATAATGTCTTCTCCATGTTGCTCTTGTCATATTAAGCAGCTTCACACCACTGTATTTGGACATTCACACTGGAAGTTTAAAGGGGTATATTATGTGAATATGACTTAACTTCAAGATGTTATTATGGTCAAAAACAATAGTTGACAACCACTTCCCCACAAACTTACTTAGCTAACATTTTCAGGATTGCAGGTCTCTTGCAGCCTAATATTTACTATGCGCTATGAAACAATGTATAATACTGTGCAGACACACATTTTGCATACAGTGGAATACAATATCTGATGCTCTCAATAAGAAATGTGTTAATATGTGACCATGTCCAGACAGCAGGACCTTCTCTTTGCACAGAGCCCACAGCCATGTATTTTGTTTGTTTGGATTCAGTGTGACCTTAGAAATAAAAATAAAATTATTAGTAAAGAAAGAAGAGAAAAATCACTATTATTTTACACCGACCAACTCGTTTACTAGTTTCTATGCTTTCTAACCATTGCTTTCCTCCTATCACTGTCCATTCTTGTTAGACCCAATCTCTTCTCCTTTCTTTTCCATTTGCTGCCTTTGTATACTGCAGGTATCTGGGAATGGCTTTCCCAGTGAATCCTGTGGCATTTCAATGTCTTCATCTCTTGTGGGAAAACTTTCTAAGGACAAACCACGAACCGGTGACAGCGTGTTGGGTGCCACGAAGGCAACAAAGAAGATGGGCTACTGTGGCACAAGTGTCGGAACATTTTAATGACGGTTAGAGAGGAATGCGTCACAGCACACATAATGTTTCGACTCATCAGTGTAGCCCATATTGTACTATCCTATAACGTCATATAATCACAATCGCAAATGTATATTCACAAGTTCAGGTTCTACTATTATGTTGACTTTGATTTCAGAGTAACTATTTATATTTGGCAGGTACTGAAACAGACTGTCAACACGCTGCTGTCATTTGTGCTTAAAGTTACCGTTGGTACTGCTTGGAAGAGGTCTGGGGGGTTACTGGGCTGCAGAGCGTGAATCCGCTTGCTAAAAGTTTGCTTTATTGATTAAATTTAGGTGAAAGGGGAAATAATGCTATTGTAACGGTATACTGCGAACCGAAGTACGTCTGCCTAGAAAAAGTAGTTCAGTATGGAATCAGCTATCAGTATTTTTTCACCACTCATAGATTTATAAACCCACCTTTCTGAGTGACATACTGTCGCCCTGTCCTGTCACCGTAAAAATGTTAAAACCACCATTATATGTTATTCTATTTATATTTTATATTTATATTTATATTTTATATTTATATTTTATATTTTACTTTCCTCACTAGTATGCATACTAGTATACTAGTATGCATTGGGTTTCATAATACCACAGATAGAAGGTTCACCATTGTCAAGAGATAAACTTAGCATTTACCAAAAGACCTGCTGAGAGAAGCACACAATAGAGTC
The DNA here is from genome assembly GCA_027575585.1 of Percopsis omiscomaycus. Lineage (NCBI taxonomy): Eukaryota > Metazoa > Chordata > Actinopteri > Percopsiformes > Percopsidae > Percopsis > Percopsis omiscomaycus. The sequence continues at coordinate 17,272 of JAODLI010044814.1, forward strand.
AGACACAGAGAATTACTTTGTACAAAGGGTGCCCTGTGCAAATGCAACAGAGA
>JAODLI010044835.1:0-17321 GCA_027575585.1 Percopsis omiscomaycus
AAATATTGAAATTTGAAACTTCCACATCATTGCATTCTGTTTTTATTCACAATTTGTACAGTGTCCCAACTTTTTTGAAATCGGGTTTGTAAAACACACAAGGCACACTAACTAGGTCTTACGTCAACCAGTGTTCTGTGTGATTTTCCACTACAATTAGTGTGTGCACCCACCTGGACAAAGAAGTAGAGCAGGCCTAAGGGAGGGATTATGATGGCTACGAGAGGTGTGGCCACCAGGATGACAACGCAGGAGCCCACCACGTTGAACAAGGAGCCCATGAACATCTTGATGACGTTGGGGATCATAGCGTCAATGGTATCCGTCTCCTTGGCAAAGCGGTTCACCAGGTTTCCGCTGGGCGTGCGCTCGAAAAATGACATGGGCGAACGCAGGACATCGTACAGCATGGTCTGGTGGAGGTAACGAGAGGCTAGGATGCCTCCGACGGAGACAGAGATGGAGTAAGCAAAGACCGCTATGCCTGGGGAGATGAGGATTTTACTGTTACTAGGACTAGTAAAACATCTTCAGATGCCTCTCTCCGGTCCTTATTTCTCTTATACTATACAGATCTTCTGTTACACCCACGGCTCTAAAGCTTCCTGCCCTTCATATAATAAAAACACACAGTAAACAACTTCAGATGTGTGCATCTTACAACTCAATGTTTCACAGTTTGGACGAATACCAGAAATCAAGGTATGAACTCAGGAAGGCAACTGAAAGTGCCAAGTGACAATACAGGGACAAAGTAGAGTCAAACTACTGTGGCTCTAATAACAGTCATGTGGAGAGGGCTAAAGACCATCACTGGTGATCCCCAATTCTAGTGTTAAAGTCAGTTCCTTCCACCAGAGTGAAAAAAAATAATATAAATCTTTGCACTCGATTGCTTCCATTTGTGTGAAATTGCCCACACCCTTGCGGTCAGCCATGTTGCGTTCTCCCTTTTAAGGCTGCAATTTTATTTTCTGTCAGCAGATGTCGCTGATCTGATTAAACTAAAGCAAATGTTTGTTTCATGTAGGCTACATGGGCTAAAAACTAATCATTGCAACAATTTTGCCAGGGCCCACATGTTATGCCAAGGAAAATATTTAAAAGTCCATTGAGCAGTGTACTGTGTTTGATTGGCACAGAAATGTGTCAAAAGATACAAAATTATACACTGATGCGGTAGCTGAGAAATAATTCCGATATGTTCAAACCGACAGATGACGAACTAAAAGCATTCATGGATCTCGTTTATTTGAGAGGTAGGCTATTACGGGCGAAAAAAGCATTACAATTGCAATTAGGTCATTTAGCAGACACTTTTTTTTATCCAAAGCGACTTACAATTACATGCTGCTATTAAATGGAGATTACATGTAGGGGTTAGGGCTCTCGAACCCACGACCTTCCGGCTGGGAGTCCAAGACCTAGACCACTAGACTATCCAAAGCACCTTTAAACCCAAGGTGCTTTGTCATGAAGTACTTTAAACGGATAGGCAAGGTGCAAATCACTGCCTCCCTGGACCCCCTACAGTTTCTCTACAGACCGAATAGATCTGTAGACTATGCTGTAGCCTGCACCCTCCACACTGCCCTCTCACATCTGGACCAGAGGAACACATACACGAGGATGGTGTTTGGCAACTACAGTTCAGCATTCAACACCATCATGCCCGCCAAGCTTGTCATCAAGCTCAGGGATCTAGGCCTCAACACCACACTGTGGAGCTGGATCCTGGACTTCCTGGCGGGCAGACCCCATGTGGTACATGGGGCAACATCACCTCCTCCTCATTGACTCCAACACCATCGTCGAGTTTTCTGATGACACCACCACCATAGGCTGGATCACAAATGGTGACGAGAAGGCAAGAGCCCCTGGCATCCTGGTGCCAGGACAACTTCCTCCTCAAGATCAGCAAGACTAAGGAGCTAATAGTGGACTACAGGAAGCAGCAGGAAGCAGCATCCTCATCTATGAGACTGCAGTGGAGAGAGTACGCAACTTCAGGTTCCTGGGAGTCAACATCAGCCAGGACCTGACCTAGTCACATCACACCAAGCACATCACCAGATGTGCTAGATAGTGACTCTGACCCAAGGATTCCTCACCAACTTCTACAGGCGCACTATCGAGAGTATCCTGGCTCTGCCCTCAATCGCAAGGCATTGCAGAGGGTGGTGAAAACTGCACAGCCCATCACCAGGACAGAGCTGCTAGCCATGCAGGACCTCTACACACAGAGGTGGAGGAAGAAGGCCCTGAAGACACACAGCTGACAGATTGACACATGCATATACATGACACACACCGTCACTAAACTCACAATGTGTTAAAGCGACACTCGCATGTCACAAGTCAACACAACAGTCACCATATTCTGTTAAAGCTAATCTTATTATTTGATTTATTTCATATTATATCATTTTATTACAATTCATTTCTGCTGCTCTGTTGATATATAAACTTCCAATTTTGTGGATGCATTTTTATCTATAAACCAGAGTGCAAATATATATTTAAAACACTACAACTTGTTGGTGTGTACCAAATGTACGCCAACAAAGGTTATTTTATGCCATCAGTGTGATCTTGAGGTAAGGAAGCTATAGAGTCGAAGGTTTAAAAATAAAAGGTTTTGTTACAAATATAATATATATAATAAATATCTACAAATATCTATCTCCACTGCTTACCCTGTGTGAGGCCCAGACCCCCGTACACACCCAGCCTCATCCGTCTGTTGGGCTGGGTGCCATTGACCACAGGGTCATCGGTCCAGAGGCTGAGCCAGTAGTTGGAGAAGAGAGAGGCCATGTGGTGACAAAGGAAAAACAGCAGGCTTACCAACGACAACGCCAGGCCGATGGCCTTCACATACTCCCAGAACACAGACAGACGCACCTGAGAAGAATTCAGAAATGCAATACAAAAACATGTCAGAATCCACAATAGTCTCCTCTACTTTTAAATATACTAGCTTTCCACCGGACAATGAATTATACTTGGATGTTTGACTTCTAAAGTATGTTATTTAAATAAAAAAGGTACATCATGTTATAGTGCCCTCAGGTACCCCAAACTTCTTTCCAAGCTCACGGTTTATGGCTTATGAGAGCGGTAGGGAGAGGAGTAGAAAGGCATGCAAGAAACTCTGCACTCTCTTAACCAAAACAACGTTACAACACTGGTTTCAGGGATAATTCCAGACACAATCGAAGAGTGCCCCTTTAAAACGTAAAATATGTCAAATGTTACATTATCGTAAATGTGTTTGGTTGAGTGTGGCAAAACCCTACAGACTATAGATTCCGTACCCGTCCTGTGTTGGCCTTGTCAGCCTCTGTCAGCTTGCCCACTTCAGCGTTCTTGGCTTTCTTGCCAAGGACCTCATCCTTGTTACTCTGTGGGGACAGTTTGGCTGTGCTGCCACTGGTCTGGGAAGCCGAACTTCACAAAATTATGATGATATGATTACAATAGTGACCATTACTATTATTAAAAAAAAGATAGCCATTGATCTAATTATGGGTCCCCTGTTAACAACACATGGCTCACAGGTTACACTCCAATAAAACACAGGGAGGAGTTAAGGTGTAACTTACCCAGCGAGAGAAGCTGGGCCCCCGTTCTCCATAACATTCTTTGGTGCAGGAGCTTTACATGGGAACAAAACAAGTGAAGTTGTGAAGTGTTAAGTCGCTTTGGATAAAAGAGTCTGCTAAATTAATAAATTATAAGTAAAAAAAAGAAGCTAGCTATACAGCTAACAGCTCATTCTACTGTCATACCTCAACATTTCTGCCTTTTGTGCATTTAAATCAGGTCATGTCCTTTTTTCCTTTAAAGCCAATCGATCATTCATATTGTATTATTAATGTATTCATTATTGTAATTATATACAAGTCGATTATGTGTTCATATATTATTACTTACTCCAACTTTAGCAATATTTCATATTTAGTAATATCTGACCAGTCAGCTAATTTACTTGTTGCTACTGTACAAAGTCAGCTAATTTACTAGGCTACAGATTGTGAGTCAGTAGAATGGTTGTTTAATTAAAAAACTAATTTAAGCAGTTACAGCTTCCATTTAAATTATTATAATTTGTCAACCAGTAAATATTACTCCAGTAATAGGTACAGAAAATACATATATATACATTTATAATAATAAATAAATACATTTATAATACATAAATAAATAAAGACTGAATCGTCATAATGACCATTTTGGCCAGGATCAACAGACATTAATGCATGGAATCAGGTCAGCTTGGTTAATGCTACATTCAGACAGGATGTTGCATGTTGGCACAACAGGACCAGAACCCATTCTTTTGGAGGAGAGAGTTTGGAATCAGTGTGTAGTAGTGTAGTAGTGTGCTCTTGTGGCCAAAGTTTAGGTGCCGTTTGAGGTCACCATGGAAATGGGTAATAAAATGCCAACTTCTATACTGTTCCTTCCTGTTTTGCCTTCTAATATGGTGATTGGATGGTATTTTAATTTGTTAATACCATACAACAATTGTTTGTAAAATGTCACTAACATGCAAAACCATGCTGTGTCTGTAGAGTTGGCACAGTAAACAGCTCGCTATATTCCTTGCCTTACGTATAGAGAGTATGTAATGCCTATATGTATAAAGAGAAGTCGTACTATGGTTCCAACACACTCTCACACTAAAACTACCGCATCAGGTAGGGTCCCACAAAATATACAACTTATTAGTTAATTTGCAGGCTGCAGTGCAACAAACAAAGCGCATGACTAGCGGGGCGGTCGTGGTATCAAATGGTGCCTCCAAAGTTGGAGCCATGCAGGACTCTGTGTAGCTTAGTGAGTGGATTGTTGAACTGCTATAGTCCAGGGTCGATTTACACTGGTGCCTCCATTTAAAAAAAATAATAATATACACACTACTGGTACTTTGAGGCAATCTGGAGAAAAGCGTTAACCAGATGACATGTTTACTGCTGCTTTCTGATGCCCTTTAAAGAGAAAATTTGATACTGTACTCTTATTCATTTTTACCTGTAGAATCTTGCTTTACCAATACTTTAACTATAAAAAATAAAGTTTTTTTTGTCCTACAGAAGTTATACATTAATCCGTAAGCAAAATATCAACTTGGTTTAATTTAGTTATTGTGCCTGAGCTCTAGCGAAGTGAAGCATAGAATCAGAGGGACTGAGAGAAGGAAAAGATGCCTTCTCTAAAATGAAAATGTTGAATCAAACCAGGAATACAACAAACACTCAAACCTTCATCCTTTCCTTCCTCCTCATTCCTCCCTTCTTCTACTTGAAGGGCAGACAAGATGATAAAGGGTGGGGAAAAATAGAGAAAAAAAGACAGGCGGAAAGACAAAGACAAGAAAATGACACATTTTTACAGTCTGTGTGGTGTGACAGATTTAGCGCTGTGTTGCACCAACAACACAATGCTGGAAAAGAAGGACAGAGATGAAGAAATACATAGGGTTTTAATCCGGGGATCAATGTTCTATTCTGCCTTGAAGACCACTGTGAGTGGAGCCAATTTGCATTGATGTTGTCAAAAGGGAGTGTTCTTTATTTAGTGTCATGTTCATCTAAAGCCATTACACTTAGCCAATAGGTTGTTGCCAGTGTATTTTTTTTTTGTATTTTCTATATACAAGATATAATATCATATAATATTATGTCAGAGAAAGCACACCATTCATTGTTGCCTTGAAATGAAATATTTCTTTTAAAATATGCTAGCCCATAACCAGCCAATAACTGACGCCCTTAGCCGCATGTGCCAACGTCTTGGTGACCCATTTCGAAATTAAAACCACCCAACTCTGCAAGTGTAAATCATAGAACTGTATATAGTAGGGTCCAAATTATATTTTGACAATGCGCTGGAACTCTTGACACTGAAATCCTACTTTTATTCTTGCAGTGGAGATATATTACGTAAAATGTGGAAAATCTTGGATTTCCCCCCATGGTTGTCTTCAATGTATGTCAACGGGTTGTTGCTTCTAGTTATTTTATAAAGTTCTATGTAGGTTTTAATCCCAGTGAAACTAACTGACAGTATCACATGCTGTACATGATGCCAAAATAACAAGATAACAAGAAATGGTATGAGCGCAACAATGACAATTACTTACCAATTTTTTTTTCTCATTTGTGATTGTCAGTCAATATCATTTGCATTCATTCTTTACAAAGTAAATTCTCTCCATCTACTATGCAATTTTGAAAAATGAATCTACTATGCAATTTTGGAAAAAGTAAGTGGGCATGATGTGGGGGTGTGGCTGGTGGTTTGGGGATGGGCCATTTCAACTACTAGAGGGTGACAGATTTTGTGAAGAACATTTGTTTTGAAATTTTGATGAAATTTGCAGCCTTATTGCAAGTAAAATGTTTGTGTCCTACCATGAAAATTATATTTATTGATCAAGAAAAATCCCAATTGAGTAGAACACAGGAACAGACAGAACCATCCCTTTAACATAAACATTAGGGTGAAATGCCCTCCTATGATCGTGTCCATGTGTGTGACAGGGGTCCTATTGTGTGTGTCACATGTCTTACTGGTGTCGTCATCAGCCTGCTCAGCGTTGGCGTAGGTGTGCAGGAACTCTGCGAAGGCCCCCTCTCTGGCCATCAGCTCCAGGTAGGAGCCCATCTCTGTGATCTCTCCCTCCACCATCACCAGAATCAGGTCCGCCTGAGGCAGGTAGCTCAGCCCGTGGGTCACCAGCACACGTGTCTGTGTGGACACAAACACACACACACACACACACACACAAATGATAGCACATGAACACAGTTGTAATGTAAAAAACAGTTCTGTGGTGTTTATGTTCGGTTTGGATTTCCGTATATTCCCACAGTTGTCTATAACACAATTTTGACATTGTTTTGATGCCTTATACGCCACACTGAACAAGCTATCTTGTAGTGAATAAGTATTACACAGCAGTGAAACACTATGTATCTGAAAGTGTTTTTCAGAAAGAACCAAATTCTCTCATCTTCATTACGTTTTGAAAAATGAGTCTTTGAACCACGTTCCTTAATCCTAGAGATTGCAAACAACTCTAAATGAAAATCAATAAACTTTTAACAAGGGTTTTAAAAAACAGCGACAGAAGACATGCAAAAAACACATTTGTGGTGCAGTGGGCAGGTGTTCGTACCCTGTCCTTCAGAAGACCCTGGGGGCCAATGACCTGGTCGAAGATGTGTTTGCCCACGTGGGCATCCACGGCAGACAGCGGGTCGTCCAGCAGGTAGACGGCACAGTTACAATAGACCGCCCGGGCCAGACTCACCCTCTGTTTCTGACCTCCAGACAGGTTCACTCCCTGAGAGAGGGGAGATAAGTTCTCTATATTAATATTATAATGACCATAATCATCTACTCTCCTATTATGGTAGTCTCAACATTCAATTTGCACCTGGAAGTTCCATTGTGGTTACAAAACATTTTTATTTCAATCTCCCAGAGCACATGCTTCTCCAGCACCTCAGGTGCCCAAGTCACTCGCATTCCTCTCCAATTGTCCCCTACAGCTACCAACACTTTTGCGTACTGTGAAATTTAACTGAAATCTGGTGTTCTCTTTTAATAAAATAAATAATCAATAAATACCTTCTCTCCTATCTCAGTGTTGTCCCCTGCTGGCAGGATGTCCAGGTCGGGCAGCAGGGCACAAGCCTCTACGACTTTCTGGTACCAGCTCCCCTTTACCTCCTGGCCAAACACAATGTTGTCCTTGAGGGTGGCGTTCTGGATCCAGGCCTGCTGGGGGACGTAGGCCACCGAGCCCTGGGGGAGGAGAGTCGCAGCGCTAATTCACTTCAGATGAAGAAACATTAAAACCAGAAAACTTTAAATCTTTAAAAAAGGTCACAGGAGCAATGTGTGGTCTTCTATGTGCTAGGTACAACACATACCTTGACGGCCACCGCTCCTTCAAGTTTCTCCATCTCTCCCAGCAGGGCAGAGAGCAGGGAGGACTTCCCCGAACCCACATGGCCAACCACTGCCACTAGGGAGCCCTCCGGTATGTGTACATTAAGCCTGCACGCAGGCACACACACAGACAGGCAGTTCAGAAGGTTCATGATGGTTATTACTGAAGGTGAAGACATTCATTTATTGCCATTTGTTCACCAAAAGAATGACTATATCATGTGTACACTCCTTTGAAACTTTCTCACACAAACCTTTTAAGCGTGGGGGTTTCATTCCTGGACCAGCTGAAGACCCCGTCTATAATGGAGATACAGTCTGGTGCTGGGAAGAGAAGAAAAAGAGAGAGGTGGGGGGCAGTGAGGAGAAGATGAGAACCCTTGAATAAAACAAAGTTTACATCAAACAAGACCTTTAACATCTGTCTTGAAAGCTCATACTGTGCGTTTGTGTGAGAGAGCTGTGTGAAAGAGTTCTCCTATGTGAGCATTAGAGAGCACAGAGATGATAGAACTGAATAGAACACAGTATGGCCGCCTGGGCCATACTGAGAAGAATTCTGTAGGCAGTGGTGCCAATACTGAGAGTAAAGAAAACCGGAATTTGTAAATTAGTTAATTTTATGTATTATCATCTAAAAATAAAATATGTAATCCTAACATCTTTCAAATACCTAAATATGTTTCCAGTGTGGTTTTAAAAGTCAACATGAGATGATTTCAAATTAGTGTTATAGTTGTAAAATGTGTTCATTTTTATGCTATAGCTTGTTGTGTTGAATTCTATGAACCACTTATTTTAAGAGATTCTGGTTCAAAAAGTTTGAAAACAAAAAGTGGGACCACAAAGCCCCAACTAGAACCATGAGCAGGACTAGAAGAGCAGAAGACAGAATATTCCATAAGAAGAGACCCTCACAGCCTGGCACTGCTTTCCGCTCAACACTGTCTTCTTGCAGCTCCTCGTGGGACAGAAACACTCTCAAACGCTGCATCGACACGCTGGCCTGGGAAGACGGAAAACAACAAGCATGCACGCACAGAGGAACGAGCACAAAAGATGGAGAACAGGGAGGATGAGAAGGAATTTTACATACGTGTCAAGAAATTGAAAGATTCAATGAAAGGGACACACCACAATGTGTGTCAGAAATAACCCTTGTGGTTTAAACCACTGTTGGAAAATCTTTTATTGTTTGAAACTCAGAGTGCATGCCCCTCTCACACCTGAACGCTAACACTTGACCCTTCCTAAGCCCCTCCCCTTTTCACTCTGTCCTCCAATAAGTTGAGCAAGCTTGGAATCTGGCAGAATCTCGGTCAACTTTGTCTTTTATGCTATGTGCTAGCTCCTGTGTTAAAAAGAAAACAACATTTTGAAGATGGTTAAAAGATGTGGACAATATTTATTTACGCAAATCTGTTAATTACACCAATAATGTTCTATTGAAACAGTTTGTATTGTATAAAACGTTTTTGTTTATAAAGATCGATAACAAATAAACTGAGTGCTGTGGCTTAGTTAGTGTTCTAAGAATAACCTACACAAATATTTATCTCTTATTTACACTAATATTGTGCTTGTGCTCGTTTGTGTCGAAAGTATTTATTAAAGATCACTACTTATTTTTTAGCTGCGTCTGAACAACCATGCCCTAGTCTTGTGAAACTCGAAGATTTTGAAGTTGTAGTCTAATGTTCAAGAACATTTTTTTCTCTCAGCGAATCTGTTAATTACACCAACGTGATTGCTAATCCAAAGCACTCTAGCATATGGCCCATATGATAGAGTTTGCCTACATCTTTCTGTCAAGCTTGTTCGACCTAGCAACGGTAACAAAGGGGGGGCGGGACTTAGGATGGGTCAATTAAGAAGTGTACCAAGACTGAGAGGGAAGGTTTTGTTGAACTCCACTCATATGTTAGTGTGTATTTATTAGGGATGCAACGGTACAATGAGTCCACGGTTTGGTAAGTATCTCTGTTTTTGCGCAACAATATCGGTATCATTTATTTATTTATTTTTTATTAAGAAAAATATATTGCCATTTTAACAGTGAACGCTTTATTTTTCCTAGTTGATAGGTTGTGTAAAATATTGCGGACTGTATTTAAATGTGGGTTGCTGGACCAGGGGCCTGAACACAATGGGCGTGGTGATCAGGCACAATAAGCACATGGAAAAAGTATAATTTCAATATGTATCTGAATCCGTGTACCAGTTCTTTAGTTTTTCCGTTTCAAAACCAAAATCTGAAAAATCAGAACAAGGCATATAAATCCACTTCAACTTTGGTTTTTCCCCGTGAACGCAATGGGAAAGTGGAACTTTTTCCGCCAAGCGCTCCAATTCAGTAGGCTACCCTTCACGACTAGTTATGGCCACACTTGAGTCTTATGCAAGTATGCATTAGTACGCAATCGAGTAGATGCACAAAGAAGTTAGTTCTGGAGCTGTCAAAAGGCACGGCACTGTACAGTGTCAGCATTCTGAAGGAAACACATCAATGAAGGGTCAGCGTGTGAATTCACCAATTTGTGGGCCGGACTTTACAACAGGGTGTCTGTGTCAATTTCTCCCTGTGATGTTTTGTAGAGTTTGGGAATTACTTTGCTGCTGAAGGGGAGGGACATTGTAACATCCGGTGCCTCCTCAAATTTAACTCTGTCTCACTAGAGCTCACCATTGTCATGTTGGAGGCGAGTGAAAAAAATATTCTCTTCTCCAGCTCGTATTTGCATACGGAGCGCTGATAGGCTCCAGGTAAATGTTCTGTGGGTGTAAATGTACGACGCATGTAGTCTGCAGCGCAATAAGTAAGTCTTGGAATTATATGAAATTGACATAATATCGCAATACCGCTAATCATGTGTGCGTATTGAAATGTGGAGGGCGTACCGAATGGTTCGATAACATACCGTGTACCATTGCATCCCTAGTATTTCGGTGTCCTAAGCAACGTACTGCCCATCATTATCAGCAGCAGGGTGGGGTGTACACAAAGCCTCTGGCAGAAGTCAAGAGCAAATCAGTGCTACTGTAAATCATTCAGGGCAGTATGTACTGCTGCTGGAGACAGTAAACGCCTGCAGTGACATCACTAATAAGGGCGCAACCACAATTGCAACACACAATGCTACCAATTTTCTGCACTACTTGACTTACTCTTCACCAACCCATCTGTCAATCACACGACTAGTCACTCAGCTAGATGCTCAAATAAATGTATTAGGCTCAACCAATTGGTATCCTATAGTGAGTGTGTAAAAAAAAACAAAGACATTCAACGAGTACGATTGTTTTAGTAAGTTCACAATCCCAAATTACTGTTGCGTCATTCAGCAGATGCTTTTTATCCAAAGCAACAGTTAGTACAGTTAAGGAGTAGGAAGTATTAAGGAGCAGGTAGGGCTTTGACATAAGAATGATTACAGGTAGGTTGGTCATGTCAAGGTTTAAACCCAGGGTTGGACCACCCTACCCACTAGCCTTAACCTGCCCCACTATAACAATAGTGTTACAGTGTTGTGTTGTCATGAACACAATCACTTGCTGGTATGCACTTAGTATCCATCCAGTTAGTAACATGTTAGTCATTTCAATTAAATGAACCAGGTGGAACATGCGAGCAGAGCATTAACCGTATCAGTGTTGATAGAGTTAGGTTTTTATTTGCATACATGCACATTAGCATGTATGCATGCACATAAGACAAAACAAAACTATCAGACAGCTAGAGGAGGAGGGGCTGATTGGCTGGTTGTTTGGTGGGCAGGTGAGTGAGGCCAGGTACACCTACTTGCACCATGCTGCTGATCACCATAGGCAGCATGTTGAGAGGGAAACGCAGGATGTTGAAGAGCGCTAACGACACAAAGGCCTTCTGAGCGTCCAGCACATTGTGCTCGTCACTCAGCACGTACACGGCGAATGTGGAAAGCGCCACCTGGTGGGGGAGAAAGAGAGATAATAATAATCCCTCTGTTCTGAACACACATATACACGCACACAATTCCTGAATTCGTTTAAAGGTAGAGTCCTATTGTAGTGCCCAACTATATATATATAAAAATAAATAAATAATTAGTATTTATTTATGTGCAGATAAAAGGATGTGTGACTGTAGGGGAGGGGTAGAGAAGGGTGTGAGCCTAGGAGCTCAATGTGCAGTTGGAATTTCTAACCAAAATTACCTTTTTGTACTCTGTTTTGTAGGGCAAGTCTGGGCACAATCAAGGAGTCTACATTTAAACGGATTCCCATCAGCATGAAAATGTAACAACTTCCTCGGATGGATGGACATGGGGAATCTGGCCACAAAGGTTGGTGAAATTCAATCGAGAACCCTCTGAGATACTTAGACAGATAAAGCAAGCAGTCTGCTGCTCCGTGCCCTTTTCTCACCAGGAAGGGAGCGCACACCCATGTGAAGGTGGAGATTGCTCCCAGGTAGGCGGCCTTCTTTAGGACGCGCAGCTCTGTCTCTCGGATGGCGGACACCTTGTCCTTGAAGGCCAGTTCCCAGGCGTACAGCTTCAGGACCTTGATACCGTTTAGCACCTCGTTCATCAATTTGATGCGGTTATCCTTGCTCTTCATTTGAGCTACCTGCTCCACACACACACACACAATGTAAAAAAGGTACAAAATGTGTAGTTTGTTGAAATAGTTCTTAATTTAAGTGTTCCATGTACCCGAGCCAAACAGAAATACATTAAGTACATACATTTAAGTTTATGCTTTAGATGCATCATAAGAAAACCTGGGTGTGTGCATGTACAGTACACAGATGTCCCACCTGGTAGGTTTTGGTTTTCATTGCTATGACGCCATTGATTGGCACCATCAGAACCATGACGGCCACTCCCGCCAAAACGGAGGGACCCAGGTTCTACAGAGAACAAAGAGAATGTAATTCATCTTCTGTAGTTTAAGCTTCATCAGAATACAGAGCAGTCCAGACTGCTCTGTCTAGCAGCCACAATCTATTCCTACAGTTGCCAACATCACTGCCACTAGAGTTCATTCTTAACACCTGTGACATAAAAAAGTCCTACCTGCCAAAGGAAGTAGAGTGCCAGCGCCACCTGGAGGGGGGCGGACCAGATCATGTTGATGTATGTGATCAGATCCATGAAGCGCTGGGCATCCACAGACATCAGGTTGACGATCTCTCCCACGGTGGAGGTGCGGCGGGCCGCATTGCTGATCACCAGCGCCTGAGTGCATGTCAACAAGAGATTACAAGGAGGCACGTAAAATCAAATATAATTTACATCTACGAGCATTCTGGCGGTTTTCCACCTTATTCGGCACATGCATGAATTTGACTTGGTTACATTAGTGCACTTTAGACAGGACAGGAGAGCAACTATTTTATTTAGTAAGCTGCGAAAATCTTGTTTAGTGAAACCTTGAAGTGGAAAGGTCATGGTTACTAAGCTAACATTGTCCATCTAAATCTTTCACACAAAATAAACCCTGCTGGAAACCTGTATCTATCTGCATATTCTTCCAGGAAAAGCTGAAATTTTCTGTTATAAACATGAGTTGTTTATAACAGAAAACAAAATAAACAGATTTATCACTTAAAAAAAAGGTACACTCCTCAATTGCATTATACAAAACCTACCATAACCGTTTGAAACTACTGTTAAAAGTGAGGGCAATTGTAAGGGGATGGGTGTACATTTATGAGCACTGTAGGGGGAGGAGTAGAGTGGCATGTCAGCCGCTTAGTACTCATGTGTAGGGGAGGACAAGCAACATTTTTGTAATGCTGGTTTTAACCACAAAGTCTAATTCCAGACGCAAATCGAGGTCCGTCTCTTTAAGTTGCGTGTACCTTCCTGTAGACTGCCCCAATGATGGCGGTGCGCAGGCGCATGCCAGTGACGAAGCAGACGTGGAAATACTTCTGCAGGATGAGAGTCTGCAGGCACGCACATACAAAGAGCAGCGCTGTGTAAAAGTAACCATGCCAGGAAGGGGCGTTGGAGTTGTTGACAAAGTGGATGAGCAGTCTGGAAGAAAGGCAGAGAAAGACCTTGACTTTACCTTTCGCGTCAGTGAGCGGTCATTCCAGCATCACACAGAAGAAATGCTAAAAACCAATGCAAGCAAGAAAACTATTAATATTTTAAAAAAACACAGCATTTTTCTGTTATCTAAGACAAAAAAGTATTATCTGAAACTTTTTAGAAATTTAAATTTAGCTATGGTTTATCATATAAACAAAACTAGAATTATCCCTCTGAGCATTGTAGCTGTACAACATCCAGCAAGCACAGGACAGGATTGACCTCACTTGAGTTCACATACTGGAGGGCAGAGACCAGAGGTGTTCATTCTAACCCTGTTTAAGTTTCGTTTTTCTACAGCCCTTAATCTCAAGTGTACTCAAAGTGCACGACCCTGAACAGCACTACTGTAACCGTAATACACATAAAAAAAGAGAAAATAGGATTAAAAGAGGAATGATTTAGTGTCTAAAGTGGTCAACACAAAACGTTACCAAGGATGAAAAGGTTGTGGCAAATAAGTTCACTACACTGAAGCCAGTGGCTGCAACAAGCTGCAATGAAAACCTAACAAAGAGTTTGTAAGATAGAATAACACAATCTTCATTGGTTCAACCGTATGATCAGCTCTCTTTCATTGCACACTTTTCAATGTTTTAAGCCCATGGTATACTTCTGTGGAAACTGAATTTCGGCTGCTCTTTTAGGCGAGTCAGCGGGTGTCCGACTAATGTGTGAACGCTCTACTTGCCATAGTGTGGGACCACTCGAAAAAGCTTGACTAGGCACACAACTTCCAAATGCGCCCTCGCCGACATGGCGAGTCCTTTGTTTGGGTCTGAATCAAATGAAACACTGAATTCAACAAGTAGTGACAAGGTTAATATAAGTTATAAATAAAATAATTTGTTTCCGCGTCTTTTCATCTTCTTACTCTATCATTTACTTTAGTTAAACCATCATTTGCTTAAACGACCTTCACAGTCAGTAAACTGGCATGTGCTTGAAGCGCCGCTGTTCGTTGAAGTATACCACGGCATTAGTCATGATGCTCAAGGAACCAGGGTTATGCAAGTAACCTCAAATCATGGCCACTACATGGCCTACTTCTGTACTTTTTATGTTTAGGAATACTTGGGAATGCAATGCACTCTTCTTGTGCAGGTGGTGCATTTCAGCACTTTTGCCACATGCGCTCACATCAATTCCTACGCGGTCATCAATCATGCCATATAGTAACTGTCTCCAGTGTGCAGTTTGAACACCCTCTTACCTAATCTAAATGAAAACCCAATTGAAAGTGGATGAAAGAAATAAAAAACAACTGAAAATCATTGTCATGTTAGGTTTTTGTTTCTCAGGAGGTTCCTCACCTGAGGATCTCAGGCCCAGCAAACATGAGGATATCCTGAATGATCTTGTAGAAGAAGGAGATGAGGAAGTACGGGCCAAAGGTGAGACACAGGGCCCAGAAGAGCGAGGGCTCACTCGCCTTCTGCAGGTTCTTCACAATCAGGATCTCTGATTCTTCCACCGGGCCTTCTTTGCTCTGGCTTTGAGAAGCCCGCTTAGGGGAGTACACAGTCTTCTCCTCCGGCCTGGGAGACACGGAGGAAGGAGAGTGATGGAATAGTTTAGATATATAGTTTTTGTGACAAAATGATTTACAGTTGGTGTAAAATGTTTCATGGGTTCAAATGGCGTTACATTTGCGCAAATTACTCACACAGAAACTGTTTATTAGAACATGTTAGTGGAATTTATAACATGTTGGTGCCAAAATAGCACATACACAACATCTCAAGTTTGGCCTGAAAGCCATTAAAAAATTAACACCAATATCGGGAGGCTGGTTCCTGACCTTTTGACCTTTTGGCACTCTGTGTTCCAACGACGTACAAGGTGGGGGACAACTGTCTGGGAGCAGTCCTCAGGGTTCAGGGACCAAAGGTCTTTCTCCTCTAGGGGACGCTTGTAGCCAATGACAATCAATCTGAAAGACGAGACAAACATGTTGACACTCAAATTCCACAATTATTTACATTCCAGTATTGGCTAAATCAGACGATCGTCTGGATATAAACACAGCCAGTGTGTGAATCCTTCAGAAAAAGAACAGGATAATGGAGAGAGAGAATACAGAATATCTCATTCTGTTACCTTGTGATCCACCAGAAGCTTATCCGGGACAAGAAGGATGCACCGGCTTCAGGACAGGGATTCTGTCAACAGAGTAACATCCAGTATAAATACAAATACATGGATGTTAGCCATTAGTTAGCTGAGTAGAAGGCATTACATGTCTCAATCATAATAATTTGTAATCATCTATATCAGAGTTTACGCTAGGATGTTTTCTTGCCGGTCCGGTGTCTGGAAAGAATTTATTTTACTGGAAAATTTTGAATCTTACCGGTCACGTGTTTTAATAAATTATCCAGTAGGTGAAAGAATGGTGGTAAGATAAGATGAAGAAGTGTTGCTGAGAAGTCTATCCAAGTGTATAGCGATAGCAAGTGATTACTCCTGATCCCATGTTACAATAGTGTTACAAAATAACACCAAGACTTGAGATATGTTTCATAACAAGAGTCTATGTTAAGCAAATATAATGTACACCTAGGCTGACGAAAGAACAACAATGACCGCAGAGAACAATAACGATTGAGCAAAACCTAAGCTAACCCAAGCCTAACAATTAGGTCATTTTATCCAAAGTGACTTACAATTACATGGAGCAGATAGGGGTTAGGCATCTTGCTCAAGGATGCTTACAGGTAGGCCAACTCTGGGGCTCGAACCCACAACCTTCTGGATGGGAGTCCAACACCCAGACCACTAGACTATCCTGCCCCCTATTATAAAAGATCTCTGTAACCTGTAGCATCTGTAACCTGTTATTAAAAAGGGCAAGGCCTACATGGTATCAAATATAGCCCATAGGCTACCAGGTAACATTATATTTTGCAATGCGCAAGCCGCGTCACTCTCTCATCGTCCAGACTACTACAGAGTGCCGTCTGGATTCTGCAGAGAGAAGCCCCTCTCTGCTGGCATGCTTGACATGGGCAGAGCCCATCAAATGAGAGGTGCAGCTGTCTTTGCTATAGCTACGTTTTAGTAGGGCAAAATGGATGTTTCATTCTGCATATATTCATCACTCATAAGATTCATTTTTCAAATACAAGGATGTGTGTACATTTAATTATAGCCTATTTAATAGCCTACAATGCAAATTGTACTCAAATTGAAGGAATTATTTTCACCAGATATTATGACCGGAGAGATTTAAATTGGTTGGACTTCAAAAGATTTTTCCAGTCACGGTCAGATAAT
>JAODLI010044856.1:0-17319 GCA_027575585.1 Percopsis omiscomaycus
CACACACACACACACACACACACACACACACACACACACACACACACACACACACACACACACACACACACACTTCTGTTGGCCCGGTATCCCCAGGAGAGAGACGGGCTGTTCCCATGACGATGGCCTCCTTGCTCACTTGAGTTTTGTTTGTCCAGCTGATGTGCACGCACACGCACACGGGCACACACACACACACGCCGCATCAAAAGAAAGTGTGCTCATTCCCAGACATCAACAACAATAGAGAAGAGTGGAAAGGAGAGGTATTCAGCTTAAGGGTAAATTAGATTAACCACTAATGCATGGCCTTTGCCACATGCCATTCTCTCCTTTAATCGCCAATGTTTCCTGACTCTATTCAATAAACGTTCAAAGACATTTGTGAAAGTGGGCCATGATAAAGAGGAAGGTGAGGCTGGGATTCTAATTTAGTGCACGCTCCGAAACAAAGCGGCCTGCGGCGCTTATGTACCTTAGCGTGGTGCAGGTCAACCCCATACATGGACAGCTTCTTGGCATTCTCTAGAAACTGGGTGTCGGCCTGCGCTGGCGTCATTCCCCTGAAAAATCAGTCCTCAAATTAATCCTACAAACAACATAGATAAAGACACCATCTAGTGTTTATTATACATACAGGTATTTTTTTTATATTTTTTGGAATACTAATCTATACTATAATTTAACAATGAAAAATGAGCATACTGTAATAATCAGTTTAGTTCAGTTGAAGAACCCAGGCTAATATTAGACCACTCTATTCCAGTGATATGCATTCCTTGGGGTTGTGTGTATCTAAAATAGCCTTGTCAGACCGTTTCCCAGCCCGGTCGCCTGACCTCTTTGACCTCTGACCTGTGAGACTTGTAGAGTTCTAGAATCTTCTCCTCCATCTCTTTGTTCTGATTGGGCGCGAAGGTCAGTTGACTGATGTAGTCCAGAGGTCGGGGTTGGTCAGGCTCATGGTCACCCAACTCTGCCTATAAACCAATGTAAGACAGCAGATTTTACACATACAGGATTTACACATATATCACGCTGATTGTAAGCCATAAAATGTTTTATTACTGTAAATCTTTGGCCTCAAATGTGTCTGTGGAGGTGTGGGCGTGGTTTAGCGCTGTGTGTATGGGAGGGAGTGTCGGGAAGTGGGGTTCACTGGACTTGGGGATAGGAAACAGGTGAGGGCAATTACTAATCACCTGTCTCCCAAGTGAAAAGGTTCTTTTTGGTTCTAATTTACAGAACTGTCCGACGTGACGCATGGCTGTGCTTTCACAGTGTTTAGCGAGGGAGACGTGCGAAGCCTGCGAAGCCGCGAATGGGGCCGTCGGGACTCATATCCAGTGGTTTAGCATTGGCACTTGGGAGCTGCCGTCCAACAGGCGCGCAACACGCACCTGCAGTGTGTAGGATCCGAGCAGAGCGTGTGTCACAAAGGAGCAGGGTAGTCTCCCAGAGGCCACGTCTTGTCGAAGCTGCAGACATAACAGGTACCTAGAGACAGAGAGAGAGAGAGAGATAAGAAGTCTTAGCCCTGAACACATGATCACACATTATTAACAATGGTTATGGTTATTAACTAGACCAGTGTCTAACATTTGATTATATGTTGAGTTAATGAATAATATTTTATCGTGTTATCTGTAATAAAGTTGAATTATTATACTCGTTTCCTATCGGAGTATATGGTTGTCTATGTTTTTGAAGTTATACTGTATATTAGCCAATGTTTGCATGTGTGACCAAATGTTACTGTGCAGCAAAGTGTATTTCATAGTGTGTTTATTCGCTTGGCCTAGACTGGTTGTTAGCATGGACCATCAGAGGCGTTACACAACCCCCCCCCTAGAGTCAGCGGGACAGTGTGTGTCCACACAGCACGACGGTGTATTTACAATGTATGTGTGACAACGTGCATGACACAGGTGTCTGTTGACCAGCATCAGCCTGTGTTGCATTCTAAGCAGGCACTCTAGGAGGCACCCCTAGCCTCTGTTATAAAGCCTGAACCAAATGTGACACATTCCCAAGGCAAGTTCAATACAAAGGATTGTGTCCTATGTTGGTTTGCACACAACATACTGTATATGTATGTATACTGTGGAGGTGGGTGTACCTTGTAATGTCCTCCGTAAGAAGAGAGGGGTCAGGGGGGTAAAACTTGACGTTGAATGAGAACTGCCAGTTGTTACCTGAAGAGAGACACGGACAGACAGATGAACTTCAATGCTTGATTCTTGAACACTCTTCATGAAAACGTTTTTAGTATAGATATACAAGATGTGAAAATAGCTAAAGTTTAAACCAACTGAAAACAACACACACACAAACACACAAGATAGAAACAAGTAAAAGGAGTGACAAAAAAAGAGAGCAATAGAAAGAAAATAAAAGCGGATGGGCGGAGAATCAAAGAATTGCAAAGAAATAATGTTGTACACAGAGAATGTACACGGAGAAATTGTAAGAAAGATAGACAATGGTCTGTGGGAATTACATGTATGCTAGCATGGTGGTTAAGAACAGGAGTCCATACATTCCATACATCATCCTTAACCAATTGCGTTGTCATCTCTCATGTGAACTAGAGCTGGATATGGGCAAGGACCTCACGATATGATACGATACGCTACATACTGCAATACATTGCAATACTCTACATGAACATTTTAAAAAGCACTGAAAATACAACTTGCTGTGTACCACCTGAGTAGTCAATATGTATGTCACATTGTATTGATAACTCAGTGGACAAATTGAGTAAAAATTCATTCAAATTTTTTCATTGCAGTTAATTAGAATTTGTTATTTGCATTGCACACTCTTTTTTTAAATCTGCTCAAAATAATGTATTGATGATTGCATTCTATCCTTCATTTTATATATCTATTCCCCATCTTGTTCTGTATATTTTCCTTGTGCTTAATTTAAAAAAAATGTATGTATCGATATGTGGGGCTAAAAAATATATACAGTATCGTGGAAAAAAAATATTTACTACTCGGCTGTATTGTTGTTTTTTTTAGCACAGCCCTAACGTGAACTAGGTGCAACTCTCTCTGTGCTCAACTCATCCATCTGTTTGTGTCAATCTGTAACAGTCTAAGTATCTGTGAACTCTCCATGGTATCACACACACACACACACACACCATCTGGGAAATAGCTTTCAGAAGAAAGCAAACCCCATAAAAACAACACACACAGCTGATGTGTTGTTGAATAATCTCATTCTGGCATGACCAGGCTGTAATCATGACCATACTCACCATCAGAAACACAGCAATCATCGCAACAGTGTTTTTGTTGTCAAGTCATGTTTTCCACCAACAACTTATCATTCTGTCCATCTCTACTGCAGAATATGAATATCTCATTCCCCCTCCCCCCCAAAAACTCCCTCTCTCGTCTTACTCTATTGAGATCACATCATCTAAAAGAGTCAACATGTGGGAAAATGTGACATCACATCTAGACTGTTAGGGAAATATGGTTTTAATACTGAATGTTCATTTAATGTGCCCCTAAGCCTTTGTGTGTTGCATCAAGGACAAGTCACAGTAAACCATAACAATGGCATCACAGCGGCCGGGGCTCAACAGATAATAACTTTGTTGCACTCTGGTTGGGCCACGGGAGCAAGCAACAGGCCGCTGTCTGGATCTGCCACGCAGGCTAAGGGGGGAGAGGGGCACAGCCCAGTATAAAACTTTGCAATAACTGATTAGAAGTCAGTCAACCGTGTAGCCTTACAACCTGCATGTATTGACTCTCTTGCTGCAAGATATTATTGTTATTATTATTATTAATAAAAGATCTACTTTGGAAAGTCGTCGTCCTGAGCATCATTGTTTAAAGTTAGAATTACTCTATCATAGACCATTTCCTACTCTGACACACAAGTAGACACCATCTCTGGCCAACTTCCCACCGCAGCTGCATCGCAGAGGGCGAGAGAGATTGAGACCTCACCACGATAACCTGATAACCTCTGAGGGAACCCAGGGACATTTCACCAAGACAAAGTAGCTGAGACGGACCCGATGTTGACCGTTGACCTCATAAAAGCTCCCCTCCATCACTGCTCACAGATATTTCTGTGTCACATCAAGTTTGCCACCTGTGGCGTCATCACTACGGCAACGGTTTCATCGCAGTAACATGGATTCCGACCAAACAAACAATGACGGTCTATGGACCCAAACCTCAGCTATGAAATTATTTGACCAAGAAATAATCTAAACTGAAGGTTATGAAATATTAACTGATATTGACTGACATAGGGTTTACTTAATATACAGTGTGGGGATACTGAGGTCTTTATTTCATCTATTGGGGGAGACTTCTTTCCAAAATGGGATGAACTCTTCAAATGTGGCTTGGCTGACACACAAGGGGAAAACCAACCCCAGAATATTGGCCATGTATCGCTAGTAATTCAGCTACAACCAGTTCTGTATTAAATCACGTCCAACAGCAGATGGATTACTCTGGAACAAAATTCTACCAGATGGAGGTCAGTGGCTTAATATGTGTGCGAAACTTGCTATGACGCGAGATGGGAAACCTCTGCTCTGTTGCTTTTTCTGATAAATTGTGTTCCGATTCCTATTCTAAACTAACAGCTGTGTGAATATAAACTGAAAAATTGTATTTTTTCCATTTTTCAGGAACCTAAAGTTTCTGATATTTTCCTTCATTGTGTATGTGATGCAGTGTAGGCAGCACATTTTTACTGGTTCATTAAAAGTAGGTGCACTGTCTGATTACACTGCCTGAGTACTGAGCTGACGCATTAGACAGGGTCGTGGAAAAAACGACCCCAACACTGCTTATCACATATTAATTTAAAACAGCTTTGAAATCCACCATGTGTACCCTCTGCTTACGCAGGACTCCTACTTAAATTCCCAACAAGACCAAGCCTTTTCGAGGACATTGTTCACTGCTCCCATTTTAGCCAATATAGATGCACACATTGTGCACAATGATGTTTTTAGAAAATAATGTGTGACAATGAAGTGCGGCGAGTGTAAACATCAATCCTTTGCAGCTTTAAATGCATTTGGATTGCTGGAGTAGATTCATGCATTCTAAAGATCCCCCAAGTGCTCATCTAACATCTAAAGCAATGGTAGCCTTACACAGCTGGTGTTTGACATTTAAAAAAGTAAAGATCAGCATTAATATACACATGGGAACGTCTAGGATGTGTTCACCTGCTACTGTAGCTATCTGCACAGGAACATACCAGGCTCACACAAGGACACCAACTGACACTGCCCCCAAGGCCAACTGCCAAGCCCACCAAGCGCTTTGCCTAGCTCAGTCAGAGTATGTACTATGTTCTGCGTGTTGGTGTGTATTGCTTGCAGTATTAAAGGCGAGAACAAATGAACATTTCCAATAATGATAGAATAACAGTTCTACTGGTGTTAATCAGGTCCCATCATACAGTACTCTACAGATGTTCAAATCAGATGAAAAAAACAAAAAAACAACTAGATACCACTGTAGTTTCAGTGGATACCCGAACCTTCAGAATAGCAGAAGACCCATTTTGAGCTTCTTGTGGCCAACTTTGTGTTCCCACCCACACAACTATAGAACCCTACAGTGTTTTAGTGATGGGCAGGGTAGCGCAAAATGCATCAAAACTTTTTTAGACATTTAGGTGATATGTATACATAGAGGAAAAACACCAGTGCACTGCCCTAACCCTAGGTATGTGCACGCTTCACATAAACACACTTAGAGACACATGCAATTTAACATTTTAGGAACCAAAATGACAAGGAGTCAGGAGATGTATAGTAGTAGTTTAAGACCTGGTATAAATGTCGGCTTTTAAAGATGATTCAAAGGAAGAAAATGAAAGAAAGTGTGAAAGAAAAAAAGCAATATACTGTAACATCCATTGAGGTACAAATACCACTGTAAAGGGAAAACACTAAGTTTTCCTGTGAACCTTTAATAGCTATTGCTGCAAATACCTATTGTTCATTTGCTTCTACTATGAAGCGGTGGCATTTCTTTGAGGGAGAAATGTGTGTTTTTTATTCATATACTATTCATGTGTGTCCTTTTGTTATTAATAATTTAGCAGATGCCAGACACTAACAGCAGCAGCTAGCCAGAAAACGTGAAGGCGTGGTTCTCTATGCCGCCCCTCCCCCCAAAAGGAAAGAGAACCAGATTAGAAATAAGGACCACTTACTGCGAATCTGTCTCTTGATTTCTTTAGTAGGGTCCAACCAACACTAATGGGACGAATGGGGATGTGCGAGAGAGAGAGAGAGAGAGAGAGAGAGAGAGAGAGAGAGAGAGAGAGATTAATTAATTAATGTCTTCCTGGACAAACTTGTAACATTTTGATCGTCATCATGTCTCAAGTGTGTGCGTGGCCGACCTTATATTCATGGCTGTCTTTGTACGCCAGGCCGAAGTAGTCCTGCTCCAGCAGGTTGAGGTGCTCAGACACCTTGGAGAACAGGTTCTGGCCTTTGGCACGTTTCTGGGCAGAGCAAGGGAGAGACGTTATGGATGCATGCGTGGTGCGGCTGAGCAGGTAATGACAACATGTGGACGCTTCAATGACCAATATCTCCCTGTAACTGACTGTGATGAAGGTTTCCAGGTGGAAGTCAGGACCTGATTTGGGGGGGGTACAATGATGCATAACCCACGTCTGTTCCACATTACAGACAGTGAGAGGTCCTCCAAGACTACACCCATCTCTCTGGCGATTGTTTCATGCCCACCCATTCGCCAGTGTCTGGGCGCCACATTCCTGTCACACTGGTGTCAGCGACGGTCTTAAAATCCTACATACTCAACTACAACAATGACATTTAGAGAACGTCCATGCGCGCACACACACATGCACCAAAGAGTGCCCTTTAGGCAGGCAGACAGACAGCCGTGGTGCGTGGTGAAATGTCGCGAACAAAGAGAAGAAGGGAACAAATTTCATGATTTCCTTTGAGTTAGTCAGCACCACTTGTCTGTCACACATGCTAGGGTTGGGCGATATGACGAATATATCGGAAATCGGCAATGGGCTGAATTAATCGCTGGAGTGTTTTGCCGATTTAAAGTCCTTTGTTTTGGTTATTTAGGGCGTTTTCACACCTGAAAGTCCGGACCAACGCTCATGTTTTTGTTACATTGTTTGATCCAATTATGTTTGATTTCACATTGCAATTTTGCGAGCATAACTTTGCATGACATACCTACGTCCTGTCATCAACTACATCTCCCTATACTTGACATTGGTTTGTAGACGGGCGTGCGTCCTCTTAAGTGGATACAGATAATAAGGCGCGGGGCCTCAGCAAGAAGAATGGGAAAACTTCAATAAAAAGAATCCTTTGACATGGTGAAATATCGAATGTTTTTAGCTAGGTAATGCAACAGAACATATTGTGGTGCCGATTGTGTTCCTCTGCAGTGGGTTTAGTTTTCAGAGTAATATGACGCATGGCGCTCTGACTCCTGCCTGTATCCAATTTTGGCTATTTTAAAGGCTATTTTTTTCCGGTTCGACAGCTTATAAAAATCGGCATCGGCAATCGCTGATGAAAACAGTAAAGATTGACAATAGGAACATTTTGACCTAACGCCCAACCCTAACGCACTCGCGCGCGCACACACACACACACACACACACACACAGAGAGCAGCGTTTACACAGATGTATAGATGAGGAACAGAGTTCCGACACAACAGACTGAAAGGAAGGAAAAAGGGGGTAAACTGGAAGACCGGCTGAAAGCATGCATTTTCCCCTTGTCCCTGGGATAGCTGAAAACATCTGTGGTATGTTCCTACACTTGATCTCGCACACACGCACACACACACACACACACACACAAAGACAGAGCACTGAAAATGCCTGAAGAAGGCAACCTTTCAGTTCATTTCCGTGCTTGTGTGTCGCTGAGCAAGGCACCGCCTAACCCTAAATGCTATAAAGCCATCGGCCCCACTGGCCCCGTGCCATGCGGCCATTCCCCTAGTGTTCTGGAAACATTCTGCCTCCCTTGTGATTGTGCCGCCTGGGGGCTTGGTATGAAGAGGCCGAGCAATAAATATCCTCTAAAATTCAAAACCTTGAGCCTTTGCTTTATTGCCAATCATGCTATGTAGGTCATTTGGGATTCTTCGCAGGAAGATTAGCTCTAAAATAAAAAATTGGAAAGAAAGCCCTACATTAGCCACGGCAATAATGTCACCTACATACACAAATACAATTATAGGACTATAGACCATGTGATGCTAAAATCAACGGATAAAAACGGCTTCACCCCTGATGACTACTGATGTTACTATTCAGAGTGTGTTTACTTGCGATGACTGGTGTATGACCTACTCACTCAGCTATTGACAAATGTACTTAGTGCAAGTCTGTCTGCTACATTTTATGCTGGAAATGTAATGGTGTTTATATAAACCTGCCTAAACCACCAGACTGAAATGCGGTTGTATAAAATAAAACATGCCAAGGACACATTCTATATTTTGTGTGAGGAAATGCTTTAATCGAGCAATGCAAAATGTAACAACTGAGAATGTCACAATGAAAGTCGTTAGATAAATGGAAGGGCAGATTTATGGGGAGAGTGCGATGGAGGCTTGTTGTGCTAAACTGAAATTTTGTATTGTTGGAATGCGATTGTGAATCTCCCTCTCTCTCTCTTTCTCGCTCTCTCTCTCACTCTCTATCCCTCATGACATCTAGTCCCAGCTATGCCACTGTGTTGAGGGTGTGTGTGTGTTTTACATGCACGTGTGTGTGTGCATCTCAGGACAATAGCGGTTGTTGCAGTATCAGCATTATCTGAAAGAAGACAAAGCAGAGTCTGTTCAAACGAACACAGATCCTCGCACAGACAGGCTGGGAGCCAGCAGCCGGCTGATTAGGGAAGCAGGTTTGTGGTCAGAAGGCCGCTGGTTCAAATCCCCTGGCTGTACAGGAAAGAATAACAAATGGAAATAACTCTGCTTTCTCCACATACAGCATTTACCACCTGTGAGCATGAATAAAGCCTGTTAGTAGGACATGTACATGATCTAGTGCCCGCTATTAGCTAACTAACTTAACAATTCTTATTTTTACCGCAGTTCCTGTTTGACAACTTCTTCCACCAGGACCAATTAGCACGTCTTTATAAACCAAATTTGTGTGACTTAGAGGATTAGTGCTAATGATATTTTTGTTTATCGTTAGGTAGCATTTGAGAGTTGCAACGAGAGCTAGCTAAAAAAAGAACGAAAGTGAGTACGATTTTGAAAATCAACAACCCAAAAACCCATCCCCTCCTCCTCTGCTCCCTCCCTCTGGAGCCTGTTGGTCTGCCACTGTGAAACGCCATTGAGAAACCTGTTGTGTGTGCTCATTCTTGTGATTGACAGGCAAGGTAGATTCGCCGGACCAATCAGGAAAAAAGCCCCGATTGGTCAGAATTCTTTCAACCAGAGCAGATATTCTAACAGAGCATTTCACTCACTGATATCTGACGGATGTTTAAGTTCAAGTTTGGTCTATGGGATTTCTAAGAAATGTAGCTAATGTATGGCTCTTAAATCCTACCTACAGCACCTAAGTAATGTGACCATGTTCCTAACAATAATAACAGTATTTATCCCATTTAACCACATTAGCCTGAAGAGCAGGAAGCAAAGTGTGTGTAGGAGGGCCGGGCCATGTGCCTGCTAGAGGGGCAGATGCAAAACACTAATCTGGCGGGACCCCCTTAATCTGCCCTGTATTTATGTGCGCGTTTTCCCCGGTCACCAGACGCGCCCCTGCAGTGCACGCCGCTTTTATCCCTCAAACCACGCCCTAGAAACGGGAGCGTGTGCCTTCCCTCAGGGCTACGCCTTGGGATATTAAGGGTAAATACCCCACCCCATCCCCCGACACACACACACACACACACACACACCAGTTGTGATCCTATTAGAGCATTACATCACTGACACAACGATACTCACGTGTATCCTACTTCAAACACACTACAATCAGAATGATATGACACTTTGGCAATGCCAAGGGGACATTCCCACGGCTGCACTTTCAGGATGGCAACTTCACTTGTGTAAAGAATAAATTATTGGTGTTCCTACCAATACAATATTTTGTTTTAAAGTTACATTTTAACATTAACAGTCCAGTGAGCAGCCCATGTATATGCAATGTAGCAATGAGAAAACAATGAGAAATGTAGCATCTCAGAAGAACAAAAAGTTTTAATGCTGTAATGTTGAATCTCCCCCCCTCAGTGTCTCAGTAACAGTGCCATAGCTGTGGCTTGACAAACAATTACAATACAGTACAAGACTGCACTGCCCTGGCTGTCCAGACTGTGTTTTCATGTCTTTGTTATACCATGTGTACTGCGGTGTAGGGCTGTCAACGAATATTCAAAATTCAAATATACTGTATATTTAAACATTTAAAAAAAATAAAACATTTTAAATGTTAAAATGAATATTTGCAGCTGTTTTCTGCGGTAGTGCTGCTTGTGTTACTTTCTTTGATTGAAAATTAAATGTAGGTCAATTAATGTAGGTCAAGCTCCAACAAACGAATAGGTCTAATTCAACAACAACCGTGTGGTAATGATGGCAGAGAGTTCACAACCTAACTCGGCCGCAGAATGACCAACCTTTACAAAGTAACAACCTTCTTGAAAGATAATTCTCTGTATAGATGCCACAAGTTTGGTTACAAAGAAATGAATTGTGTTAATTATTGTCATAATTTTGACTATACAATTATTATTTTTTTTCTAGTATCGGCCACGACGGCCAGACTTGCCGATATATCTGCAGAAAGCTAATCGGCAGATATTATTGACCGTCCGATATATTGTTCGGGCTCTAGCAAACACAAATTGTGTCATGATATTCTCAACAATTTTTGTTATCAGGTATGGACACTATGCACATTTCTCATAGGGAAAGTCTCTAGCAGTGATCTCACCCATGACTCAGGACCAAAAGCTAATAGCTCATGCATGATTCCCCTATGTGTGTGAGCCAAGATGATGAATAATAAACGTAAAATATATATAAAATGTAAACTGTAAAAACTAAAATGCACGAACATTTTATCAAAGATAATAAAATGAAAGATTCAAATACACGTGGGGACACCAAATGCATCACAGCCTTCTGTAATCCCAACCCCATCTTTGAGAAACACGATTACATGATCAGTGTATGGATTGAGGGGTCTTACCTCCACCTCACAGAGGAAGTCTGTCCCGTCCAGGAGGGTCACGTGACACACCACCAGCTTCATCTTGGCCTTCCTCACCAGGCGAAGAGGAGACTGGAAGATGGAGGTCTGGCCCTGATCCCCCTCTCCGTTGCCCTGTGCCTTCACCTCACCTCCCTGTTCCTTCTTGTCCTGCTCCTCCTCCACCCGTTTACCTCCGTCGGCCTCCTCTGACACAGCCCTGGGCTCCTCGGTACTTTTCTCTGTGCTCTCCTCTACCTTGGCCTCCTGCTCTTCCTCCTTCGCAGGCTGGACAGAGGGAGTGGGAGAGGGGAGAGAGACATCCAGGAAGTCAGGGGCTACAACAGAGAGCGCTACAACAGGCAGTTTTGTGTAATGATGTCACAGGGCGGTCCTGGGTGTGCAAGTATGACCCAAGATCTCAGGAGGGTGTGTGCGTGTGTTACTAAGCACTATGGGCGTGCGTGTGCGTGTGTGTGTGTGTGTGTGTAATAACTATTAAGCACTATGCAGCTGCTTTCCAGATGACTAAAATGTAAAATGTTCACGCTTATGTTCTGATGTCCAAAGCTTAATACAAAACATAAATAGGGCTTCAACAACTAATCCACGTTGTCAACCAAATTTGATGATGAAAATAGTCAGGCAGCATAGTCTAGTGGTCTAGGTGTTGGACTCCCAGCCGGAAGAGTTGGCCTACCTGTAAGCATCCTTGAGCAAGATGCCTAACCTCTATCTGCTCCATGTAATGTAAGTCACTTTGGATAAAAGCATCTGCCAAATTACCTAATTATAATTGTAATTATTGTACCAATTGTAATAGGTCTCCGTGAGCACTAAACGTGACATCATTCACTCCAGCACATACCACTGTGCTGGAGTGAATGACATCGGTCTGTGTGTTATCTCTACACTGGTGTTGTACTGTGCGATCATTGTGTTATATTTACATGGAAATAGTCTGTTTGCATCTGCTACTGCGTTATGAGCCTGGCAATCTGGTGAGCGTCCTCATAGGCAATAAATGTTACGGCGCTAGCCTATGGCTAGGCTAGTGATGTTGCTTAATTCACAGTTGTATCTAGATAGCATTATGCTGTTTAGATCTTATATAGTTTAGATAATATCTAAGTGATATAATAAGTGATATGATATAAACTATAATAATAAATAATACGTTCACGTGTGTACCAGATCGCTTCAATAAACTAATAAGTCCCTTTTTGCAACAAAATCAAACTGTGTTTTGGACAAATAAGCTCTTCAATTAACTAAATAGGCTCTGTTGGTAGCTTGTCCAACAGGGTAAAGCTAAAGTGCTAGCATGCATCAACAAAATAAATTAACAGTGTTCGTGTCACAGTAACATGAACAATTAAGTCAAAAGCAGAACAGCTTAGCTTTATAAGTTATCAGCAATTAGCAGCAATGGAAATATAGCCTGGTAAGAGATCATTCATTGATAGGGACACTTCATCCTTTAGGCCTTATTTGGAGATTCACAGCTGAATGAATCTGAATGAATCTCAGATAGGTCTCAAAAAGGAAGGACAGTTCATGCAATCCAAATGATTAGCTTTGCACCAGCGCCATGCGCTCGTACATCCACACAGCAACTGACAAAATGTCTACCCAGCATGCATTGCAGGACGCAATGCATCCACCACCGGTGATGGTCACTACGGACACCGACCTCGCCTCAAACTACCTGGGTGTAAGCACTGGCGTTGGAGTTAGATTCTGCCTCTTTTTCCTTCACTTCCTGTGACTTGGCTTCTTCCTTGTCTTCGACTTCCTCTGCGTGCCCGTTCACTTCTGGGGCAGGCCCCTCCTCTTCCTCTGTCACCTTGGCAACTGCTTCTTTTGAAGGTGAGCCTTCCTTGCTTGAAGAGGTCTCTTTGGCCACAACCTGGTTTTGGCAGTATTTATGTTGGAGAACAATTAATGGGATTTCATAGCTTTGGATTGTGCCATTCAGGCCAAAATCTATCCAGAAGTGACATATTAACATCCTAAATTGTATATTTTAAAATGATTTGTTGTAGTACGACTACTTAACTACTATTAACTACTTTTACATGCACACTAATATCCCACTATTATTCCGAATATGACCATATTCCAAATTTTATACGGGTCATGTAAACAGCATATTCCATTTGGATGATCCGAATTAGTCCTTATTACGAATGTAGCTTTTTCTGTAGTAATATCGACTTAGGATATGGGTTTTAGGAGCATTCTTTGGACATGTATACAGCGTATTCAGAATATGCGTCTCAATTGGGGGGTTTTACCGCAGTTTGCCACACACGGCCTCTTGCCTGTTTACGATTAGCTCTGTGCGAAAACTTGTGCAAAAATCCTATTTTAAAAGCAAAGAAGCAAATTTGCACAAACGGCTCCAGCTGTTCCACTTTTCCATATTTTAGAACATGGCTGCAGTTAGAAAAAGAGGGAAATTCTTCCGTAGGGAAATTAAGTTATTTAAAAGGTCGTAGCCGTAGGACGGACGTCATGGGGGCGTTTTACGTTAATCGAAGTATGCTCGGCTGCATGTAAACTACAGCATAGCTAAAGTGGAATATTCATTAGCCATGTAAACAGCTTATGTAGAGTAGTCATTGATAAGTCTCCACTAACAAGACTGTGGCTCTTTCATCCTCATCTTCTTTTGGCTAACAGCGCTAACTACTGAGCTACTGAGAGTACAGTGGCGCGTGAACTGTCAAGGTTTTGCTTTAAATGTCCATCGCTCTTCTCTGTCATGATACAATTGTTGTCGTTGTTATGGCTAATGCGAAACAGAGTTTTTAGTATTTTTAGCAATTCACTGGTTAATGCATGCAATATGTGTGTGTATGTATACAAAGAAAGGCAAGCCAGCTGTGTGTGTGCGCGAGTGCATGCGTGCATGCGTGTTCACACACATGCACACACCTGGCTTTGAGACTTCTGCTTCTTAAGCCATGGGGGCAGAAATCGAGAGATTCCTTTTCCCTCTTTCTCCTTCTCCTTCTCGTCGCCTCCCTCTGGCGCTGCGTTCTCGGTGGGCGCTACTTCCTGGTTCTCCTCTGTGGCCTTCTCCGGTTGGTCTGGCTGATCAGCTGACTCCTCCGCTTTTCCCTTCACCTCTGTCTCAGAACCCGCCTCTGTCGTCATGGTGACGCGTCAATCTGCGGAAAGAAGTTGGTTGAGTGGTGTTCAACTGACCCCCAAAAAGAAACATTAAGTAAAGTAATGATCAGTTCAGTATCCCGTCAGATGTTCGGCATGGCTGCATCGCTCTGTCCACACACACACACACACACACCTAAGACTGTATAACCAAATTTGACTTTTATTTTCTTGTGACCTAAAACATCAATGACACATTTTGTAAATAAAAATTAAACCACAATTTGGTCACATACTCCATGCCAACTGTTCATGTACCCCCTGGGGTACATGTACCCCTGGCTGAGAACCACTGCTTTTGTGATCAACCGCCAACTCACTCTCCCCATCCACATGTGCACACGCATGGAGTGTGCACACAATCAACCCAAATACCCATGAAAGGGTTGTCCACATACGGCCATTGGCAAAGATAGCCAAGCCCATTCACCGTGACATTTACAGGTTGACACCAGATAACCATGGCAACGGTCCTGAGGGAAAGCTGAGGTTAGAATGTGAGCCAAACAGCCAAATCTGTCTCTCTCGCGTCTGTGCGCAAGGGGGTGGGAATAGATATAGAACAGGTCTCCTTATGCATGATTGGCTAACGAGGTAGGGAGGTAGGGAGGTAGAGGTAGAGATAGAGAGACTATAAACACAGCTAAGATCAACACAGCTAAGATCTTAAACCAGGAGTGGATTAGGAGAAAAAAACAATTTAAATGCAAATGTTTCCAGTCTTTTTAAGGCTGCTTGAGTTAGCCTGTAGCAATTAAGTCATTCATGGGTTTATAGTTCAAGTTGCAAGCTGAATGGCAAAATGCAAATGTTTCGTTTTTTTTGTTTCTACTGCAAACAGACTAATGTCACTTACCTCAAGCAAGGAGAGAGAGAGTGCATTAATGCCTTTTAATGAGACCTTTTTATTATGTATAATTTTTCATCTAAAGTTTATAAAACATGTGTGAAAACCACTGCTTTAGGATATGGGCGTGGCCAGGGAGGTGGAAAGTGGGGGTGCTGCAGCACACCCTACTTTTGACTAACTGCAATGCAAAGTGGTTTATTAAAACAAAAAACAAAAAATAATCGATACAATATAAAAAATAAAAAATTTGGAGTAGCATTTTTAGTCGTAAGAAGTCGTCTAAAAAGGTTTATCCAAAGTGTCATTTTATTATTTTAACAATGTTTTGATTTAATGTCCAACACCATACTAAATTTTATTTGGAACAGTGATTAAATTGCTACCAACATCTTAAAATTGAGCGGAAGCTACCATCTCTGAATGCAATGGTTTGATGGTAGCTCCCCGTTTATATAGTAGGCTGCAGTTGCCCGTCAAAGTTGTGGGTTAGTCTGGGATATAGGGCGTGGCTCCTCTATTATCAGTGGTGGTCGTCGTGCTTGGAGCTACTCTGTCAGCACCAGCTCTCACCGCTGGGCTCAACAGACCATACTGTGGTTTGCGAGTGTGTGTTGGCAGCAGACTGGAGGTTTCTGGGAGATGTTCGTCATGGCTGCTTAGGCCCGTTGGCTGCATTGCTCTGGCCACTCACACACACACCTCGCTATCTTTCGACAACTCTTAAACTCAAGGAATCTCCTCTGTTTTTGTTCGGCTCATCTTCTTTCTTTTTATCCCTCTTTCACTCCTTTTTCCTTGGACTCCCCGGCCCAGGGTGCCATTCTCTAACTCTCTGCACTCTTCTATTCCTCTCTTCTAGGCCCCCTTTCAATCCCTTCCAGGCACAGACTCAGTCTATGTCCCCTGAACCCCCACCGTACTCCTCTTCCCACAGTGCATAGATGTGAAAATAGATAAATAACACCATTAGGCTACATGTCCTCAAATCCTCTCGGTGTCTCTCTCTCCCTGTAAATGAGTACATGCATGTGAAAGCTTTCCCACTGTAATAACATCAGTATTTAGATTGTCTTGGGTAACTCTATCCCAGCCAGCTGGCAGCTATCACTGTGAAGTCCTCCTGTATATAAATGAGCTACAACTTAAAGATACTAAGCAGAGAACAGCGAGGCAGTAAGACCCAGAAAACATATCTTGCTAGGATTAGGATTAAAACAGGACTGTTTAAGAGGGATAAATAATGAATCATAAATTCATACAGTGTTAATATCTTTACAAAGAGTAGACTAATGTCCCTCATCTTGTACTGTGGTGAGTTGTCTCTTTTTTAAATGGCAGTATGCTGTTGGGTTTACCCACATGTCCCGATGTTAAACAAAATATTACAAGCAGAGGATTGATTAACATCAGAACACATTCAGAGATACACTGCTAGCTTGTCAAATTGAGTCAGTGTGTTGGCTAATCTAAACTCAAGTCATCTGATTGCATTTCCTTATTGCATCCATAAATGCTTGCTGTTCACGAGGTCTTAAGAGAAATAAAATAAAAAGAGCAAACTAAACTAGAGCAAAGTGCTTGACATTCAACAAATAATAGGCCTAGATGATACAGTGAGAGCAAACTGATATCAGAAATTAACTTTTAATATTGTACACCAGCTTCATTTGTCCTATACGACCTTCAATCTAACCCTGGCTCTAGAAATATGCCATCTTTTTTAAAAGCCCAGGAAACACTCCAGGGGTATGTCTGTTCTGAAGGTTGAGCTATCTGGGGGTTTTGGAAGAAATCATTTCTGACTGAGACACCATCACACATCAACCTCTCTGTTTGGTGAACCAGTGGTCCAGTGCACTGAACAAGTGAAGGAGTAAACAAATGAAAAATGAACAGCCATCTTTCCAGCCATCGTCTCTCTCTTCCCACTTTTCTATCGCTCTTCTCTTTATTCCTTTCTCTACTTGCTTGTGTTTCCCCCGTTATTTCTTTTTTCTCTCTCTCTGGACTCTCTCTGTGGGGGGGGGGGGGGGGGGCGGGGGGGG
>JAODLI010044867.1:0-17317 GCA_027575585.1 Percopsis omiscomaycus
TTCCCTAAACATATATGTTATCTCAATTGTTTGAAATTGAGATAAAGACAATATTTGTTAATAGATTATGAAGTAAATTTTGATTTCAGAATGGTTTTAAAAGCCCATATATGTCACCAGGGGATACCAGAGGGTCTCAAAAGTGAAGACAATACAAGGGTTAAAATAGGTGATACTTTGTGTCATCGGTTGTGTCTGTTGGGTCGGAAGAGAAGGGCTTGACTAATTTTAAACTGTCTAACAAGTCATTTCCTCTCTCACTGTCTCTCGCCCATCAGGACGTATCTTGAAGAGGAGCTGACCAAAGCTCGTAAGAAACCTTCTCTGAGGCCTGACATGTATCAGAAGATGGTGGAGGTCGACCCAGGGGCACCGACACCAGAGGAACAAGAGCAGCAGGCTGTGACCAAACCACGATACATGCAGTGGCGGGAAACCATAAGCTCAACCTCTACACTGGGCTTTAGGATAGAGGGCATTAAGGTAAGAGGGGCAAGGTGTGTGTGTCCGTGTGTGTGTGTGTGTGTGTGTGTGTGTGTGTGTGTCTGTGTGTGTCTGTGTTTGTCGGTGTGTGTGTGTAACCTCTCTTACGTCCAACATTAAGAGTGTCCTTTGGGAGCACGATCCTACTTCCTGTTTTGAACAGCAACTTCCTGCGGTGTGTGTGAGTGTGCATGTGTTTCTTTGTCGTACGTGAGGCCTGTACATGGCAGGTCTATAGGCCTTAGCATCTGGTGCTGACAGTGTACACTACACTCACTTCCATGCGCGCGCGGACACACACACACACACACACAAAGCCTATCTCCTTGGCTTTTTCTTTCTCTATTTTTCTGAGGTCATTACCATATAAGGATATTAAGGGCCTTCCAAGCATCCGTTGTCATGACAATGAGGATTACACTCAGAAAAAGAGGAGAGTCTGTGTATGTGTGTTTGATAAAATAGAGAGTATGAAACGTGTATCTGTCTGTGTGTGTTTTTTGTTATATTCAGTGTATTGATGTGTGTGTGTGTGTGGGAGAGAGAGAGAGAGATTAGGAGGCCTCACTAACCTGTTCCGGACCTGAGCCATAAAGGGACAATTATCAATCTCTAAATTGGTCCGTGTTGCCTAGCAACCAACAAACACAATAGAAGCACCCAGTCTTCAGCACTAGCATCAGTGCTACTGGCTGCTATGCTACTTTTGCTACCTTATATGAACATATCAACTACAATAACGGATACTATTACTATTAATTACTATTACTATTACAAGGACCACCTACTGCTTCTAACCTTGCTAATATTACTATTACTATTCTTTACTAGTACAATATGATAATACCAAAAGAACAAAGACTCTTTCATCCCTGATGCTGTCATGATTGGTGTGGAGCTGCTATAATTTCAAACAAACACACAGAGAACCAGAGGCACTGCTTGCTGAGGGCTTAGAACAGGACGAGCTCTTCCCATGCTGGCCACACCCACTGTTGCATTCTACCAATGAAAGCAGCATGATGAAGAGAGGTTTCCAATTCCCTTTTATGCTTCATAATTCCCCAAATCCCACCACTTTAGAGCGGGCTATTAATTTTCAGAAGTGCCTTATAAAACATTAGGCGTTTTCCTGCCCTGTTCTCAGAAGGGTGGATGTGGGTCAGGTTAACAGGACTGTTTCCCTGCATGGCTTTGTTCCTGAAAAAGGGTTCAAGACCCCCATCCTGCTTGAAGACTAATTCTCTAAAAATATATTCCCCTCCTCTGTCCTTCTTCCTCCACTCCTCCCTTACATGCCCTGGCTACGCCCCCTTCCCCTTCCTGCTGTGACTGTTACATGGTGAATAGATGAGTGGACAGACATTCACACTGTATGTGAAACTCATGTTTAGCATGCTGTCAGTGTGTGCAGAGAGTTTGAAGAGAATACACACTTTATAAGGAGGCAGGATAGTCTAGTGGTCTGGGTGTTGGACTCCCAGCTGGAAGCTCATGGGTTCTAGCCCCAGAGGTGGCCTACCTGTAAGCATCCTTGAGCAAGATGCCTAATCCCTATCTGCTCCATTTAATAGCATGTAAATGTAAGTCGCTTTGGATAAAAGCTAAATTATCTAATTGTATATGTTCTTTAACTTTCCTCTCCCCTCCCCTTCTCTCCTAGAAAGAAGACGGGACAGTGAACCGGGATTTTAAGAAAACCAGAACTAAAGTGCAAGTTACTGAGGCCTTCCACGACTTTGTTAAAGGAAATAATGACATACTGGTGTGTGTTTTCCTTTGTACATACACGTGCATGTTTTTGTGGTTTGTGTGCGTGAATAAATATTTGTTCAATATCTGGAGCCATGACCTTTTGAACAGCTCAGAGACAAACAGACAAGAGGAATGGAATCTAGTAGAACTGTCCAGCTCTGTTTTCACAACCCTGTGGGAAACACACGCACGCACGCGCACACACACACACACACACACACACACACACGCACACACACACACACACTGTGACCTCAAAGATCCGGGGGCCATTGAAGGGAAGTCCTTGGGTACTCCCTAGGTCTCTTTACACATACACAATATTTGATCAGTGTGTGTGTCTGTTTTCCAGAACTGCTATCTCAGCAGGCTGAAGGACATCCGAGACATGCTGGAGATCTCCACCTTCTTCAAAACTCATGAGGTGAAGTCAAACAAAACAAAACCACAGTTTATAGTATGCAGTTTGATTAGTGAACATTTAACAGAGCCATCGCATATTTAGGTCAAGTCAGGTTTATTTATATAGTTCTTGATTCTTGATATTTGTAAGGAATTACTCTGGAGTTTGAAACCGGCATTGTAAAAATGTTGTTGTTTTGGTTTGCCGGACAGCACAGGCCCCTCCCACACCTGAGTGCTCAGTGGATCGCACTCCGCTCTACTCCTCCCCCTACGTAGATTCTAGGCTCAAACCATGATCTACCCCTCCCCCTACAGCCACTTGCATGTGGTTCTGGGGGTAGTAATGCAATCAAGGAGTGTAACTTTATACAGAGTAAGGGGTCGCAAAGGGCTTCACAAGCCCACATTTCCCACAGAAATAAACACCTAAACTTGAACCCCAAACGGACCAAGTAAAAACACTAATTGAATATACCTTAGGAAGTGGGTCAAAAAGGAGCCATCCCCTTTATGTGTAAATGTGTATTGTGTAATGTGTAAAAACTCAGCATTTATTTAACTGGAATTAAATATGGCCATCCTAATCTTAAGGAGAGGGTTGACATACAGTTTGATGCCCTAGCAGACAAACATTTGTCAAGATGCTATTAATGCTTTGATGACGATGCTATTAATGAAATAAGTTTTGATTTATATTTGAAATGACAACATAGAAGTACATAGAATGGAAGATGCAGAACAATGGCCATGACCACACACACACACACACACACACACACACTAAACTCCCTTGCCATTGACTGCATAGGTAGTGTGTGTATCAAAGCAGGAATTGAGATAATGCCCTAATGAAGGCCACATACACACACAAAATATAACATTTTTTCTGTTTTTGTCTGTTTCTAGGTGATTGGCAGTTCCTTGTTGTTTGTCCATGATAATAAGGGGAGGGCTAAAGTCTGGATGATTGACTTTGGGAAAACCATGCCTCTTTCTGATGGGGAGGAGCTAAACCACAGAGCGCCGTGGGTAGAGGGGAACAGGGAGGACGGCTATCTTTTTGGACTTGATAGTTTGCTGGACATTATTACATCCATGGCCAATACTGAGCCTTGAGATGTGAGTTTTTAGAATCCAAGTGAACATTTGGACACCCTTCCATCACTTATTTCTGGGGACCCCTTAAAGGACCCCCAGGGGTTCCCAAGAAACATTCCTTGCTCTTTCGATGGGCCTAACACTCTAACTGACTTTTTTATGTTGTAAATTTTGAACCCCTAATCCATTTTCTGTATGGGACGCTGTTGTTTGATCCCTAATCTATAAGGTCAGTGCCTTTTCATTGCAAACAAACTCTACATTCTAGTATCCATTCCCAACTAGAAGATGCCATCTTCCGAAAGAGATTGCTTTCTGCACATCTGTATCTATATTGGACTCTAGCTTTAATCCCTCTTCATCAGATCAGCTGCAGTTCTGTTGAGAAAACTGAGTTTACCGCCGTCAGATCCCACTTTAACCTCTATTTCCATAACTTCAGTCTCCTGGTCAAAACCTAAGCCCAATTTGCATTACATTAACTCCATTGTCAGATTGTACAGTTGTTTAATATGAGTGTACTGTTTCCATGTGTATGTGTTTTAACCGAGAGAAACACCAGTAGTCTTTGAGCTTATTTTTTTACTTCTGTTTATAGGCTGTAGACATCTGCAAAGTTAGTGGTTTATTAATTAGTGGTTCTGTAATAGCTTAATGTGACATGAACATCTTATCACAATGGTTTTGTAGAAGTCAGTTTAGTTTAGTTAGTTAGTTAGATTTCAGTTCTATTGCTGTGATCGCAACAAGCAAACCACACAACAGCCTGGTCAGAATAAGGGCCCTAGTTTCCCGGTAAAGACACAAGCGGAAGCGCACGACACAAGTTCAAGTCCATCTAAGGTGTGGCCAAAACTTTTTTGCAAATTTTGAGAAATGTGGCGGCGGTAGCGGTGGCGGTGATCGGGCCCAACAGCGGTGCAGTTGTAAAAGGGTTGGATTAGAATCAATTAATTATAAATGGGAGTGGTGGGGGCTGTCAATTACGGCTAATCAAATCAGCTCCCCTCATTCCCTTTAACAGCAGCGCGCTCTCTGTCACAGCAAACTGCCAATTTCTGGATGGCGAAGGTCCAGATCGGCTAAAAACTTCTCCCGTCACCATGTTGTTTCCATGCGTAACGGCGCACAGTTACTGTTTTATATTGGAAGGCAATGATACACATGCATATATTTTGTTTTGTGATTAAAACGGTAAAGGACAGTAGTCATTAGTTATATTATAATTTATGAAACAGGCCAACTTAACCCAGGCCTACACAAAAGTGGCGTGTGTGATTTTGGAAGTCTGTCATAAGTGCACCTTCGTCTAATGCCCGGAAACTACCACACAACGCCTGCCTCTGTGCTAAGACGTGGTCTGAGAAGGCTGAGATGCTAGCGCAATACTTGGTTTTATTTGACAACAAATTAGCACTGCGCCACCTGATTTTGACTGACACAACCTCTACTGCGCCCCCACGCCCATTTTGGTGCAAGCGATGTCATGGCGAGCCAGGAAATTAGAAAGTTACGCACCCAAACGAGAGAAAAACCATTTTGCGTCCAACGAAATTGTTGCTACATTTGTGTTAGCGGTATCGTCGGCCTTGCGCCGTCCAGAAACAAGAGCCATAAATGTCTCTGTTAGCACTTTGTTGGAATTTACATAAGACAAGTAGTTTTTTTATGTTTTTTGATAGGGGCTTTTTATTCTAACATTGTTTTGGTGTTTGCATTGTTTGTGGAACATGCATTACCATGAACAATGTCAAAAATGACATATTATTTAAACTATATGGTGCCTTATTACCATGCCAAGTAAAATATGTTTCCTCCTACCTAATGTTTAGACTTCTTTTGTTTTGATTGTTCAGTTTAGTT
This sequence comes from Percopsis omiscomaycus, assembly GCA_027575585.1. Classification (NCBI taxonomy): domain Eukaryota; kingdom Metazoa; phylum Chordata; class Actinopteri; order Percopsiformes; family Percopsidae; genus Percopsis; species Percopsis omiscomaycus. The sequence continues at coordinate 5,605 of JAODLI010044867.1, forward strand.
TTAGTATTAAATCAATGCATATGTATTATTGTAGCTCTTAGTTTTTAGTACATTCCATTGTATTTATAACATTTTAGAACATTTTATTGTATTGCCCTTGTGTGTTCGTTTGATACTTTGGCATTTTGAATTTTAGGCTCTAAAAATGTGCTCATCATGGATATAGTGTAATAATGCTGCATGTGTTATAACTTCAGGTAATTAGAAAACAAGTTTAGCATGATTAGCATCCCTCTTTCAAATCAAAGGGCACGGCTCTTTACAAACTTATGAGATAACACAGGATACTATATTTATTTCAATCAGAATTGCAACCAAGCTAATTAACTATTTTAAGGTGAATTAAAAAAATCTTTACCAACATAATATGGCAGGTTGTTGGTGAATAATGACAAATGTAATTTACCTTAGCAATTTTTCAAATTGCTACGGTATTTATTTTAGGTGTATACCTCATTGTTTGCAGTGATCATACAGAGAACATGTATTAACCTTACAAACTGTTGTTCCACCATGACTATCTTTTCTTGTTGGTCAAAGTATTTTGCCAATTAGGTTCGGTATGCCCTTGTCATGGGGTTGTGGTTTCTGATTTGAGACATTAATGTTATTAATGTGTGTATCCACAATGAAAATATATGTCTGTGTAGTTTTATCAGCGTTGCTTTTATTGCTTTTTACTGTCTTTGTTACACACACACACACACACACACACACACACACACTGGATTTCTTCCAATGGCTTTGACAGATGGAAGATGTCATGGGTCTTATGTGCAGAATAAGCTGATAATGCATGTGTCTATTAGTAGGCTATATCTAACTTAACCTCATCTGTCTGTCTATCTATCTATCTGTCTGTCTGTCTGATTTATGTCTTTCAACTATTTCTATATCTGTCTAGGTGACTGCTTTGGGTGGCTATTTGACATTCAAATCACATTTTGCCACAATAACAACTTCGTGGAGAGAGGGAACAAGATTCAAGGAAAAACAAAGGCAAAAAGGGAGGCTACCAGGATTTTCCGTGGGATCTCAGGATTCACTTTACTTGCAATTCTGTCACATTTGTGTATTCTTATAAAGAAAGTAATTGTATATTTCAGTGAGCTTATGAAAGGCTTTGCCATGTACCTGAGTACTTATTTACCTGTAGGCCTACTTACATTAGCCTACTCAGTCTGGGTGCTAGTTATTCAAAGAGATGGCAAAGTAGGCTATAGCATGAAAGAGAAGTAGTAGTCAACTTTTTGTTAAGCCTTGCTTCAATTAATGAAACGTTCCAGTTACCTAGATTATAGATAGACCCGCTGAAGAAAATAACATGAAAATGCCCTTCCGTGGGTTGTAATATTTGAATGGTGTGACCTCTTCTGTCCAATTCTGGCACTACACACAAATATGTTTACAGATCTGTCAATACAAGAACGTTGAAAATGAACTTTTAAACATTTTGGTTACTGTAACATCCGATGCTTTCGCAGTGTTTCTTAACTTAACCACCATTTCTAAGCAATTCAATATACTGCGTTTTAGTTCATTCAACAATTCGCTACGTTAACTTTGTTATTGTAATTATGCAAATGTATGATGTGATATGAAATCCATATATGATTGTTGTATACATATATAACTTACATAAAGTGTAAGGCCCATTGCTTAACATTTAGCAACAAAAAAGCCTTTGCATCGATATGGAGTAGGAAATATGCGCTGCCAACGGCAGATGGCAGCAATGTCTCATTTTATGTAGGCCACATGGCACGTGTATTAGCAAAAGGCTAAGGCCCATGAGAGAATGCGCTCTCTCTAATATCTACGGCATGAGAACAAAAAAATATGGAAATGGGGCTATTTTAGTAATTCAGTCCTATTGTAAAATCTATCGAAAATAAGGGGTTATACTGAGTCAACCTATTGAAAATTGGGATAGCACGGCTAGTTTGGTTGCACGAAAACCCTGGTAGATGATCGACCAATAACAAGACACGTTACAGCCACCACCTCTATAAACAGACAGCGCCATGCAGAGAACAACCAATAGGAATAGAACATGGCCGGAAGAGACGCGCCAATATGCAGAGCTATACATAAACAAGTTGGGTCAACTTGGTTCGAAATAAACCTATGTGAATGGCACATGGCTACTTGAAACCCTGACGACGTGCTGCAAATGTCCCCACTATCGCAGTTACTGTACTGCAGGCAAAACTTGGACATTTTAATGTAGTTTAGTTAAGTGGCATGCTGACCATTATCATAGTATCATTAATCAAGTATTTGACCAATAGTATAATGCTATGATACGATTATGCAAATGTTGACGAAGGCACAATTTCAGTGAGAGGGGGGGTTCGGCACAATTTCAGTGAGAAGGGGGGGTTCTGCACAACACCTGATTGTTCCAACTGCGTCGATGCAGGGCTCTAGTGTTAAGTTGGTAAATAACATTTTGACCTCATGGTGAAGAGACACAGTGGAGGATCTGGATTTACGTAGACATTCACCTACCGGGGCAAGAAATACAATATATTTGCTGGTAATTATCCGAAAACACTGTGTGCTTTCAAATGTGTTCAAAATTATTATGGTGTAATTTTCTGCTTTGTTCCTTCTTTTGAAAGAACGTTGAAGAGATACACAGCGACTGAAAGGCGACTCTAGATAACTAACTGCTGGTGAGTTCCTCGAATGCGATCGTTTTTTAATTATATGTTTGTTATAGAATTAGGCGATCTTATTTCTGGCCATCTCCCTAGTTAGTATTAGTTAGTATAGCATAGTATTAGTACGATTAGCTGTAATCTCTCCTGTACCATGTTCAACCTGCATACGTGTCAACACGTTGCATTACTGTTTTAGCTGTGAACAATTTGACGACGTGACTGTGCAGTATCCCACATATCACAGGATTATCATACCTGTTCGCTATATGAATTTGGTTTTGTCTACGCGTGTGTTTGTTATTGCAAAGAAAGCATGGCTGCGCACACCCACTCGTACTCGAAAGTCGTTTCCCTAGATGTCAGAAACTGGGTTGTCAGCAGCCTACTACAGCTTTAGGTGAGCTGAAGGCGTGTTTTGGACATAATGTTCCCAAGGATGCCTTACGTGGGGAACGTGACGGATGTGTGTGTTTTCGCCGACAATTGTTCCCCTCCCCCCAAAAAAGTCCCACAAACGTGTCATGTCAGTTGTTGCAATGATTATTGTCCAGTTTTGTAGTTTGATTGTGAAACAATGTAGCTTCTCAATTGTACCAATTTAATTAAGTAATATTTACTTTTTCCGTTGGTGGTGATCGTCGTTCGGTGCATACAACTGTTCAATGAAGAATAATTGCAGTAATAACTAAAGTGTAGATTATGGTGTAGATTAGCCATACAGAGTACAAAGTCAGCAGGAAGGGTGCGCTAGCTTTTATCAGTAGCTACAACAAACAAAGCAACACGCTCACAAACTGGGATGCCTGGCTATTTTCGTACCAGTTAGCTAAAAGTTCACGAACGCAACGACAATAAAGGCAACACAACAGCTGAGAGGCTTAGGTTCCCCTTCCACAAAGTCTCTCACTCTCTGTTTTATTTGGTAATATGACCTAACCTTTTTAGCTTGCTCCTACTCCTACATGGCATCCTTGCTCTCTCCTTTCCACTGTTATATTCTACTGTCCTGCATGCACCCTCTGTCTGTACCTCCCTCCCCTCCTCACCATAGACAGAGACATAGAGCCTACAAACCTATGTAGTATATCACACTCACACACAGGAAGTTGCTCAAAGTTCTTTGTCCTAAACTGCATGAATCCTGTTGTACTTGTTGGCTTAATTGATTATTCATTAACAGTAATGACTTATTGTAGCCACGTGTTTAACATAGGCTTAGATATTGTTGTTATTATTATTATTATTATTATTATTGCGAAATTAACTAGGTCAATCCGAATTTCTGTCAATGTTATGGGTTGGGTTGTTACAGAACTGTTCATAATAGTTTATATTGGGTTGACAGAGCAGGTTTTCCACACCCATGTTTTGGCCTTCAGACTGTTATGTCCCACTTGCACTTAAGATACTATTTGAGAACTAGTAAAGCCCTAAAGTAGAATGGAGGAACCATATTTTGTTTAAATCAACTGTGTCTTTGAGCAGTCCTCCAGGCCAAAACCCAGCTATCTGCCCAGGCATGTTTCCACGCCTAGATACATTTTTTACACGCTGGGCTCTAGGAGCATGGAATGGTGAGATAACCTAGATGCTATCATTTCTGCATATTAACTCAAGATTAGATAAATCTACAGAGCAAATGTATTGTACTATTAACTGACACAGGAACACCTTGGCAGGCCTAGATGTATTCGTTCTGCCCTTTCAGTAGTGAGCACTCCAGTCAATGGAGTTGTCATGGAAGAAGCAGGGGAAACAAAAACCTTCATGACAAAGCTGTGATTAGCCAATCTTTATTTATGGATTGATTAACTATTACTATTGATTTAACCAGTACTTCCGTTGTAAACAAAGCACTTGCTTGTGTACAGAAATATTTCAAACTGTGCTGGAGGTCATTCTGGCTTTTTAGCCTATGATTTAGGATTTTAACACTCATCACCTTGGAGATGGTGAATCTGTGCCAATAATACAAATACCCCCCCCCCCCCCACACACACACACTCACACTCCTACCACTCTGCTGCCCGTCTATCAGCTCTTCTCACAGAAAGAAAAGAACAGGGCTAGAAGAGGTTTGCGTGTGTGTTTGTTTATGAGCATATTCCAAAGTCCTCTCTCCAGATGCAACATCTGACTGCTTTTTCTGACGCACCCGTATGCTCTCCTGTCTCCAGTCATGGCAGCCGACATGATGCTATTGATGCGAGGCTTGGCCAAGTTGAGCCAGGCCGTCGTAGAGACCCAGGCCACCGCCATGCGCGCTGGAACAGGTAAGTTGTCATAAAGGACATACTTCTACTTTTTTGTTTTCTTTTTAGATTGTATATTTTTCCTGATCGGGGTGCTTGTTACATCTCTTTCAGCGAATCGCTTTTTCTTTTAAAATGCCCTGCCTACAATTACAATTAGGTCATTTAGCAGACACTTTTATCCAAAGCGACTTACAATTACATGGTGCTATTTCATGGAGCAGGTATGGGTTAGGCATCTTGCTCAATGCTTACAGCTAGGCCAACTCTTGGGCTCGAACCCACAACCTTCCTGGCTGGGAGTCCAACACCTAGACCACCAGACTATCCTGCTCCCCACCCACCAGACTATCCTGCCCCCCAATCCTGCCTAATGATATGTTCAGTGTGCACTGAAACCAATAGGTTCTACTTGCTGCAAGGTTATGATACCACAGCTTGTGGCTGGTGGTAGTCGTACATTAGCTTTAAATAAAATGTAAAAATGCTAATACAATTTTTTGTTGTGTCGAACTACAGAATCATAACTGCTGCTGTATTTTGTTGGAAGTGTGCCTGTGTGCAAGTGGACCTTTTTTCAATGCCCCAATCGTTTAGTATATCAAGATTATTAGTTACATATAATCATTGATCGTTAGTCATGGTCAGTACTCCAATACTCTATGTAATAGTACTTTCTTGGTACCGCAGGAATTCCTGTGGTTGATGCTGTGTCTCAGAACTTCCAAACAACCGCTGAGCAAGGCATCTCTGCGGCCATGATGAAGATGCAGGTATGGGTGTGAGTCTGGGAAATGTCCACATAATGGTGACAAGTAATATTATGTGATTTTTGCTATATCTGTGTGTGTGTGTGTGTATGTCTGTCTTTCCAGGAACTGTCTGGCCAGCAACAAGCCTCATCTTTTGACTCTGAGTTTGACTTTCCCCCGGATGACATGGGAAGTGCCAGTTCAGAGTTCAGAGAGGAAGGAGTTGGACTAACCTCGGATGAATTTAGAGATTGCGACCAGGGAGCGGGCAGTCACGGGATAGCGGCAGAAGGAAGCCCTGGCGGTGGGAAGCAGTCGCTTTTTGAGGGATATAAAGATCCTAGCAGGCAGTTCACAGGACAGACCAGGTCTTACCACCAGGACACCAGGTATAGAAAGTTTGCGAGTTCAAAATCGTCATATAAATCTGGTGTATCTTCTTCTCTGGCAAATACTTTTCTATTTTGTATTATTCTGTCCTTATCTATATTATTATTCTGTTTGTGACGGGATTTCTCTTGGACACCCTGCTCTCTACCACCACAGTCTAAGTAGGCATGTTCTAGGACAGCTATACCATCAGGACCTGGTCAGGCGGTTGGCTGGACGGTCCAGAAGCTACCATCAGGACCCTTCCACGTTAGGGGGGCTGACAGCTGAAGACATAGAAAAAGCCAGACAAAGCAAAAGAGCTGAGATCAAACCACATAAACAAATGGTACGTTCACACCGTTCACACTGTAAACGCACAGATACTTACTGTACTTCCCTTTTAGGGGTGTCACGGTTCATGTCAACAAACCGAACCGTATGGTATGCCCCCCCCTCACAGCTCGGTACACAATTTTGGTTCAGTTCAGCAGAAAGTACCACGCCAAAGTGCCAAACCAAGATCAGTGTGCAGCACTGCACGACAAGCGTAGCATATGGGAATGGAATTTGGACAACTTTGTTTTATTTTAAACACAGCTGTTTGTTTGTCATCAAAGTCAACTCAGAGTTCCGACCAATGGATCCCACTCCCCAGTCAATCTGCTGGGGGTCACAGCAGCTACACGCTGTTTCAAAGTGGCGCTGTGACTAATAGTTACTAGCTTACGTCAAAGGTCGTAAAGGGGCGTCAAAGGTCACGAACACTCTAGTTGCCATTGATACGGTCTGACAACACGTACTCGACAGTGATGATGGACAACACTATTTTGTGTTCTTGTCTACAGGGCTTCTAGCGTGTCTAACGCTAGCCGATAACTGAACCCTGGAAGTCAGACCACATGAAAGTCAAATAAACAGTTTTATCAAATATAATTACCATCAAGCCCTAAATGGGCAATTTAGTGACCCTGTACCATGATAGCAATCAAACCGTGACATCCCTATTCCCTTTGCAGGAAACTTTGATGAGTAAGCTATTGTATATTTGTCTCTCTTTTTTTATTTATTTTTTTAGTTAAGTGAGCGAGCTAGAGAGAGGAAGGTTCCTGTGACAAGGCTTAGCAGACTTGCCAACTTTGGAGGTAAATCAAGTTTCTTCTTCTTTCTCTTCTTTCCTGTGAGACCACTCGCTGACATTTTCCTGTCTGCTCCCGGTAAAGGTACACTCCTTGATTGTGGTAAAGTGCCTACCTCAGCTCACAGTTGGTGAGAAAGGGTTCAAGAACAGCTTGAGGTCTGTAGGGGGAGGAGTAGACATGAGTGCGAGGGACCCATTATTATTATTTTTTTAGTTTACCTGCATCATTAGCTGTCTTTCTTGAGGTGTGAAAATAGTATTCTATGTAAACTCTCATGTCAAAGGCAATAAGATTAGGCCTTGTGACACTAACCTGTTTATATATATATATTTATTTTATTTTGTATTTTTTCACCTAAAAGGCAAGGTACCTCCCTCATGGACAGTGTTTATGTTGAGAGAGACTCGTTTAAAGCACGACCGGCACAGCCACAGTGACATAGGAGGCCAAAAAAGCCCAGACTGTGTGACTCACGTCTGCTTCAGTCGCATTCAAATCCCTATCTGTGTATGTGTCTGTGTGTGCGTCTTTGAGCTGCAGGCAGATTGGATTGTGCTGGTTAATCTTGTCTTTGACCTCATAGCCTAGACTCTGCGCCAATCGGGACTAATAAACTGTGTGTGTCTGTGTATGCTACATGTTTATGCCTGTCACCGTCTGTTTGGCTTGAGCTGGCTGCCGGGTAAAAAAATAAATGCTTTCCAGATTGGCGAAGACTTCAGCGAAACTGTACAAACAAGTAAACTGTAAACAACAAGTTTTGTTTAATCACCTTTATGTTTGAAACACAGCTGTACGGGAATGTGCAGATGACTGTAAGGGGATAAGTAGAGACTGATGTAATCCTATAAGCGCATAAGGGGAAGAGTAGTGAGGAGTGCCAGCCACTCAGGTGGTGTTAAAAACCACAGATATTTCCTTTTTTGCCACAGTGGCAATTCTGAACACAAATCAAGGACTGTGACTTTTTAAACACAGTGAAACACTCTGTAAGGCCTAAATAAGATGATCCGAGTTTGTAGTCCAATGCTGCGGAGGAATGATACAGTATATGAGGTGGGACTGACTTAAGAGGAGCTAGCGGAAAGCTATATGCACCGGTGAACAACTAGTCATGATATGTTCTTATCTGATCTGTTCTGAGCTTTACAATAACAAGCAACACCAAGGTTAAACTGGAATACAGCACGGTTTGGTTTGGTACACTTGCAACCTAAACACGTAACCGATTATATTTAGCCCGAGCTAAACGCAATGGGGAAATCGAGTTGTGTTGACTCGGCATGTTGACAGTTGAAGTCAGAAGGCGACAGCTGGGTGAATGTGGGGTGAGGTGAACGGCTGTTGACAGTTTTATGCTCTGCCCTTCACTCTCCTTCACTGGCACGGCTGGACAGGTGGTTCTCTTTCAATATGCGGAGATATGCTAGGCAGACATTTGGCAGTGGAGCTACAGTGCTATTCCAGCAGGCAATTAAGTGATTCGCAGTGTCCAAGATATAGTAGAATGTTTCCTGGGTTAATTATGCTAAGATATGTTTACAACAGGTTTCCTTTTGTGGGAAACCCTCCGGGTCAATCTGCTTTGAGAGTAAAGTTTAGAAAGAGAGGTTCTGACTGGTCCGTATACCACCGTATAGTCTTATGCTGCTAACAATCAGGTCATTTAGCATACACTTTTATCCACAGCGACTTACACTGAGTACATTTACAAGTATTACAAGGAGCAGGTACTGTAAAGGCCAACACCAGGGCTCGAACCCATGACCTTCTGGCTGGGGGTGGAACCCCCAGGCCACTAGACTATCCTGCCCCTGTATCGTATCTCTAAGATGTTGCGTGGATATTGATGCTGGCCAGCTGGTTGCATAACCTGTGAGTTATATAAGACCGAAAGACAAAAGGAACACAGACAGACCCCTGCCTCTTTTACATACTCGCACGCACGTGCACACACTTTTTTGTAGTCAAAACATTCCTTCAGTGATGAAAATAAACATTGCCTTAAGTCCTCTGCCGTGTCACTAACCTCATTATATTACTGACGCCTTTTTTTTTTTAAACAACAAACCATTACCACGCTGCTGCTTTTACGTGGTTCTAAAATAGCTTGTATTATCTGCTAAACCCGCATGGAGTTCTTTTAATAAACACACATGCTCTGTGGTAAGCTATGATTAACTGTCCACACAAAGGTGTGAAGGATATGTAATCGCACCACGCTGATTTAAATGAGGAGGCTGTCATCTATCTGTCAATCTATCTGTCTGTGCTAAACTACAGTACTCTGGATTTTCTGACCTTTATCATAAGGGTCAACTTTATGCAGCTAGCTATAAAGAGGTTGTGTGGCAGGTCGAGCTGACTGGCTAGCTGGTTAATTTACTTCGAGGCTTGCATTTATGACATAAACTAGTGATAGTGTCCATATGCTACATGTGTAGGGTTTAACAATAACCTGTTTGTGTGTGTCTCTACTGCAGGTCTAGCACTGGGCTTGGGGATTGGGGCATTGGCAGAAGTTGCCAAGAAGAGCATGCGATCAAATGAGGGAGCAGGTAACACACATACACACTTAAATACTTCATGCTAGCCTGTATCTACTGTATCTTGTATCTGCGTATATTTCAGTAAGTACATTCATAATCTTCTGGTACACTGAATTCCCTTTAGTTGCTGTTTGTCAGTGCCATGTCGCTATTGGATAAAACCTGGAGGAACTTAAAATGTGATTACAAGCATTTATATTCTTACTATTTGTGTCAATTGTAATATATTCTATACTACTGATGTACACAAGCATATTCCTGATGGAGTCAAATCGAATTTCTGTGGATATTTTAAGTTTGACTGACAGTAAGTGTTGTAATGTTCAGGGAGCTAAAGTATGTGTGTGTGTGTCCTAGCAGTTACGAGGTATTTTAACTGACTGCGTTTAAGCCTCTAAACGAAAACACACACACACCTAATCAGAGGCCTGCTGACCTACTGACACAAATCAACATATAGTATGACTACACATATGTTGACAAAAACCACCTCTGTGCTCTTCACCTAGAAATATTATTATTCTTCTTAAAAAAGTTCCTTTTACATAAACATTTATTCTATTCCAACTGCAAGTTTATTGAATGCTTACTGTAAAGGAGCAGTCATGACCTTTTCAAATGAATATATCACTGGTGTAATACCGTGATATACCTCTTATCACCCTGCATCAAAGCCTTTCCATTTGCAGTTCTTTTTATAATCTGGTGTGATATTTCAAGAAAAAAAATACAGCAGTGGCACTTAAACAGCTGTGGTTTATCTAACTAGCTTGTCCTCTAACTAGCTTGTTGTTTTTGATCTTCTATAGGGACCAGGGCGAATAAGGCCGTTCTGGACTCCAGCCCCTTCCTGTCTGAGGCCAACGCTGAGCGGATTGTCAGAACTCTGTGCAAAGTGAGAGGAGCCGCGCTCAAACTGGGCCAGATGCTCAGCATACAAGGTGACAGAATAACCGTCACACACACACACTCGTACACACACTCGTACACACACTCGTACACATACTGGAAGTGTTATAGCAGCAGGCAGGAAAGATGAGACTAGAAGCGGAGGTCGAGGAGGAGTGGACAAAAGGTGTGAGGGCAAGGATTCAGAGACCGTAATAAAGAAAACGAAGGAAAACTATAAGTGGGGCTTTCTTTATGTGTTTACAGCTTTGCAGAATGCCTGCTGCTCATGTTCCTAGCTTTAATGTCAGCGCACACATACACAAGGGCAACACTAGATAAAGATAGATAAAAATCAGAGCACTACGGCTGTGAACAACATGGCAGAGATAGAACAGACAGTTAGCATAACAGAGGTAATTATATGACAGGAGGAGTTAGGGGTTGTGGGGGGGTGCAACATCTTAGGAGTTGTTGTGTTGTTAACCTGACCTTAGAGTTTGACCTTCGTCTGCCAAACATACCTGATATTTACACTATAGGTACATTGGTACAGCCAGATTTTGTGTCAGTACAACAAAAAAATATACTGTTTTGTCATGTGCTACACATTTCTAGCCAGTACCACAAATGTGTTTATGGTTTTAAAGGTCATTTTGGCCGTTCGTTATACAATGCTGCACCGCCACCACCAGGTTAATGGACAGAGACTAAAACCCGCTTGTGTGTCTGTGTTTCAGACGATGCATTCATCAACCCTCAGCTAGCCAAGATCTTTGAGCGCGTGAGACAGAGTGCCGACTTCATGCCCATCAAGCAAATGATGGTACTGTATGCTCCCCCGTTCTCGGCTCAGTTTTGTCCTCTTAAGTGTCTTCTGCCCTCCTCCTCCTCCTCCTCCATTCTCTTATTCTCTGCTCTTCAGTTCATTCCTGGTCTGTTTTTCTCTCCATCCATTCTCTTTTTTTTGTCCTGTCCAATACTATTGGTGTGGAACTAAAATGGAAGTTATTCAAGGTTCTGATATTATATAAGGATTAGATTTAAAGAAAAGTAACGATAGTAATCGTGTGTATGTATGTGTGTGTATATATA
>JAODLI010044878.1:0-17315 GCA_027575585.1 Percopsis omiscomaycus
GCCGTGAGTGACTGGATGTTTGCAATACGCAACCCACACCACTAGATGTCACTAGAAATTACACACTGGACCTTTAACAAGCCAGGACCACTGGCGGTTGAGAGTGGATGCTTTTACGTGGTCCCTTCATATTCTTTTACCATTGGCTCATATCCGCCATTTCATAGGCATTTATTAATCCCTTATGTTTCCTTTATGGTGCCTTTTCCATGGGATCTTTTAGTTGGCATAATCTCCACCAGCGCAAAGAGAGCAACACACACACACACACAAGGGGAACAACCATACACACTGGAAATACCGTGAACGGTGGCCTATGCCTCCAATCCACAGGGCTCTACTAAAGATCAGCTGGCTGACTTCTCCTAATGAGGAGGCTACAGTGTCACGGCGCTAGCATGTAGCATGTAGCATGTAGCATGTAGCATGGAGGAGGGAGAGAGAGAGAGAGAGAGAGAGAGAGAGAGAGAGAGAGGGAGAGAGAGAGAGAGACAGAGAGAGAGAGACAGAGAGGGAGAGAGAGAGAGAGAGAGAGAGAGAGAGAGACAGAGAGAGAGAAAGAGAGAGAGAGACAGAGAGAGAGAAAGAGAGAGAGAAAAAGAGAGAGAGACAGAGAGAGAGAAAGAGAGAGAGACAGAGGGAGAGACAGAGAGAGAGAGAGAGATGAGGGAGAGAGAGAGAGAGAGAGAGAGAGAGAGAGGGAGAGAGACAGAGAGAGAGAAAGAGAGAGAGAGACAGAGAGGGAGAGACAGAGAGGGAGAGACAGATAGAGACAGAGAGAGAGAGAGAGAGAGAGAGATGAAGTGCCCTTCAAGAGGGAATAGCCTTCTCGGCCCGAGACGTTGTGTCTAATAGACGCCGTTCATACGCTCTGGTCACAAACAGGACCCAGTTGTCATATTCAATGGAATATTTTACTGAAAATAAATACCTGCACAAATGGTATAGCGATGGCAAGATTGTGTCCTATTCTGCCTGCTGTTTCATAGTGAAACCTTTACTTGTTGAGTTGCATTGGTGCTCCAAAGCCCCATGACATCAGCAAAGCATTAACATATGACCATACAGGGTTAGGGTTAGGGTTAGTTATCCAATGAGATGAACCCAACAGGATCTGAGGCTTTGCTAATTTATTGTGAAAGGCAAACCCTCTTTTGAGCAGACCTCAATACGGCAGCTCACTCAGTCAACTCTATACATGTCTTCTGTTTGACTAAAGACAGCACAGTGCTTTTACATAATGAGGCAAACCACTCTACACAACCACGTGCTAATGGGCGACCATTCCTCCCTCAAAAACGACCTAAAAGTAATGACAGAATCAAAGACAAGTTTTGGGGGGGGGTTTGGTTTGGAGATTCTGGGTAGGCAGATGCATCAGAGTTTAGTAGAATCCAGGGCTCTCTTTGTCTCGCACGCCTCTGACAGTGTGGAGCGGTTTGCCTGTGGCAGATCAGATGGCCTGCAATGAGTCTCCATTGCACCATCACTCTGCACTCATAATTACTGCTTATTAGCTGGGAAGCCCTCACAGACACACTAGACATTCAATAAGAGCCTGGCTAGCACTTAGACAGGGATGCTCTGTTTCTCACCTGGGGAAGGGAGGTAAATGCAGCCTCCCAAGAGATACTTTAGTATAATGTGGAAGAAGCCCTGGGTAAGAGGTCAAAAGAGGACAAACCCTTCTTGGGTGGCCAGGTCCGGAATAGATGCCAAATCGGCCATTATCAGATCAATTAATACTAAAGATAATTACACAATTATACAAATAAAAAAAAAATCTGAATTCCAGAAACTTAGCAAATTTGTTGTAAGGCGGAAATGCTACTTTCTGGTGATACAAATGCCTGTCATGTCTTTCACGTTGTAATGCGTGTGGTGGAGGATGCAAGTGCTCCGAGACAGGAGTGCAGGTAAGTAAGGTATTTACTTGGGCAGGTTCGTGGTGGAGGTACAAGTAAGGCTCAGAACACAGAGCATTAACAGAGGCAGAAGTACGAAAGGGCAGGCAGGAATCGACAACTAAGACAGGCACATCAAGCGGCAGGTGGAAACACTGAGAAACAACATGTAGCAGAGTATGGGGGGACTAGAAACTAGCAACACACTGACCGTTGCACAGGTGAAAACAATAACCAAAAAACTAGGACTGGAAACCTGGAACACTAACTGGATCTATGTTACAGTACCTCCCCATCGTAAAGAGCATCTCCACATTCACAAGGGAGGGTGGCTGGGAAAACCACACACCCGTTCCCTGCCTCCGGCTGTCAGGGAGCTGGAGCTGATGAACTGGCAACCCAGAGGCAGACACGGCATCTGGGTTGCCAGGAACCTGGACTGGAGCCACCTCGGAACCAGGAAACATGGAAACAGGAACCAGCCCTGGATCAGGAACCATGGAAACAGGAACCAGCTCTGGATCAGGAACCATGGGAACAGGAATCCCCTTCTCGGTAACAGGAGCCATCCCTGGAACAGGAACCAGAGTCACCACCTTCTGCAGAGGTGCAGGAACCGGCACAGGAGTCACCTCGGCGTCGAGCTGAGACCTTTCTATGTGCTCCTTGAATAATGGAGAATGAACAAAGGAGTGATGTGCTTTCTACGTGGTTCTTTCACTTTTAGCATTCAATGTGCAACGCATAGCCACATACTTGTTGGCTCCCCAAATCCCAGGCTCGATATGTGCGTTGGATTTGTGTCTGTATCTTGCTCTTTGTGCAAACGCTAGCATTCCTTTCATGTTCCACGGAACCACAATTGGGTTACTGGCACTGAAAGTGCTGCAACGGGCGAAAGAGGAGAACTCTCGTCAGTATCTCATTCTACACCCGGGGACGCCGCATCGTGCCGCATCGTGCCGCAGCGTTTGCACCCATCCCTCCAGCAGATGGCGACGTGAGGACTGAGGTATGAGTGCTTACAACGTTCCCCTGCCCACAGTAACGCGGGGCAAGATGAAATGAATTATTGTTTGACAAAGAGGGACCTATTGACGCGCCAGGCTCTTTGGCTTGGTTTGCATTTGCGAGGGAGACGGTCGTGGAGGAGACGTGTGTCTTTCTCATCCAAGCGGTCCTTGACTTCCTACTTCCTGCTTGAGTTTGTATTGAATGAAGTGGTAACGATGCAGAATTAGGCGGTGTGCCTTGCCACGGGGTGGTTAGCACACCCTGAGTGTTGTTAGCATACCCCGAGTGTTGTTAGCACACCCTGAGTGTTGTTAGCACACCCCGAGCGCGGTTAGCACACCCTGAGTGTTGTTAGCACACCCTGAGTGTTGTTAGCACACCCCGAGCGCGGTTAGCACACCCTGAGCGTGGTTAGCACACCCTGAGTGTTGTTAGCACACCCTGAGTGTGGTTTGCACACCCTGAGTGTTGTTAGCACACCCCGAGTGTTGTTAGCACACCCCGAGTGTGGTTAGCACACCCTGAGTGTTGTTAGCACACCCTGAGTGTGGTTAGCACACCCCGAGTGTTGTTAGCACACCCTGAGTGTTGTTAGCACACCCCGAGCACGGTTAGCACACCCTGAGTGTTGTTAGCACACCCCGAGCGCGGTTAGCACACCCTGAGTGTTGTTAGCACACCCCGAGTGTGGTTAGCACACCCCGAGCGCGGTTAGCACACCCTGAGTGTTGTTAGCACACCTTGAGCGTTGTTAGCACACCCCGGGCGTTGTTAGCACACCCCGAGTGTTGTTAGCACACCCCGGGCGTTGTTAGCACACCCCGGGCAGTGTTAGCACACCCCGGGCGTTGTTAGCACACCCTGAGTGTTGTTAGCACACCCCAAGCGTTGTTAGCACACCCCGGGCGTTGTTAGCACACCCTGAGTGTGGTTAGCACACCCCGGGCGTGGTTAGCACACCCTGAGTGTTGTTAGCACACTCTGAGCGTGGTTAGCACACTCTGGGCGTGGTTAGCACACCCTGAGTGTTGTTAGCACACCCAGGGCGTGGTTAGCACACCCCAAGTGTTTTTAGCACACCCCGGGCGTGGTTAGCACACCCAGAGTGTTGTTAGCACACCTCGGGTGTTGTTAGCCAAAGGCTTTCAAAGGGGATCTGTAGACAGCCTCATGCAGTCCCAGACAAACACTGATTCTCTAGTAGAGAGCAAGGGTCTTCTGCCAGGGACAAGAAAAGGCAGAGTCAAACTGGGGACCCCCATTTTGTTTTTGCTTGGAGTATGTTTTACAGTGTATTTTTAAAAGTGTATTTCAAAATAGGATATAATGAACTGAACTTCTTTCTATAGACGTTTTAATGTTAATTCAAACAGAATTAAGAAACTCTGAGAATAAATTTCACCCACATGAATCAATAAACTTTACTAAACTTTACCATTTGAATATGAAACATATTTTTCATGTGTTTTGTATTGATTTATAACTCTTTACTTTTGTGAAACCTTTTCAAAGACCCTTTGAAGTTCCTCCACTGATCCCTAGGGGGCCGTGGACCCCTGGTTAGATAAGCATGGAATAGGGGTGTCAAACTGAGGGCCATGCAGAGAATTGTGAATCAAGGCTACACATTTATTATTGCTATTATAATTTGTATTGAGGTTGCATACTCCATTGTAACAAAATAGTCAAATCATGATGAGACCTAGCTTGCACTCACATGGCAGTTAAGTTTTTATTTATTTACAAGTAGGCAAACAGATATCTCGACGTCTGCTGACTAGCCAGGAATATAAAAACCCATGAAGCTTAAATCAACCAAAATGCTTTTGTTTGTAACGTTAAAACAAGCCACCAAGACAAGTCACACACGGCCGTTGTTTTCTAATCTAGCTAGATACACTCACCTAAAGGATTATTAGGAACACCTGTTCCATTTCTCATTAATGCAATTATCTAATCAACCATTCACATGGCAGTTGCTTCAATGCATTTAGGGGTGTGGTCCTGGTCAAGACAATCTCCTGAACTAAGGCAGTTCTGAAGGCGAAAGGGGGTCAAACACAGTATTAGTATGGTGTTTCTAATAATCCTTTAGGTGAGTGTACTTCACTTGAAGTTTGACGTTTTTGGACACTTTCGGATCCAACACTGTTGGAGGTGTTAGTCTGTCAAATGGGTTGTGTCAGAAGACTTTTATGGAAGTGTAATAGTGCCAAATGTCCTCAATGCAAAATGACATGTTGAATTATATGAATTGAATAAAACAATGCTTGCATTCTAATGCATTGCAATTTGACACAAATTGGAAAGAAAAAAAAGCATTTATGGTGCTTTTCTGCTGTGGTTTTTAATACAATTTGTGTCAAATTTGCATTGAGGACATTTGGAACTTTTATACTTCCATAGGACTTTGTTAATTGTCATCGTGGAGAACATCTGCTTACATGAGTAGGTGCTTCCATAGATGAAAGGCACATAGACGTAAATGTGAGGGCGAAAAGCAGGAGCCAAGGATTGATTTGTTGATTAGGGTTGATCCCTACATACATACATACAGTACATACAGTACATACATACATACAGTACATACATACATACATACATATATACACGGGGAACACACAGGGGGAGAAGGAGTCCGGGGAACACACAGAAACACACGGGGAAAGCTGGAGTCACAGGCGGAGCTGTGACAAAGACAATTGGATATGAACCAATACACGCAGCATGTAGGCAGAAATGGACAAACTCGTCGTCAGTGTGAAGAGACCGACTTGTTCACACCTCCCTGTGTTGAGAACGGGTATTGTGATGGACTAAACATACTGTCAATGAGGTCACGGCAATAAGTATACAATTACTGAATTGATATGTGGGCCAGAAGGAAATCTGGCCCGCGGAACTTGAGTTTGACATGTGGTCTAGACTGGAGCAGACCATTTCACTAAATGAATCTAAACCTAAAGCATACTGGAATGCTATCAAGCTAGTTTCTGACAGAGTTACTCGCTAGTATGCAGTACAGACTGTATGCTAGTACAGTTCTTGTTTTTCTAGGGACTATGTCTCTTCATGTACTGCTTTAATCAGATTTAAAGGATTTTTGCTTATTGCTGATTATAAGATAAATGAAATTTAGGAAACAAAGGCACGATTGTGGATGGCAAGGACAATTTGTTTCAGCACAACTTAACTGCTAATGTTATAGCATCTTTAAATAGCATATGAAAAGAGATCCTTGGGTGGATTTGTGTAGATACTAGGAATGCCTCTAAAAGACTTGGAGAGCCTGACGTAAGCATGATATTAGAGGACGTATCTTTGTGCTGGAAGCCATGTCCAGGTGCTTAATGGCTGTCGGCTCCTGTGTGGCTCTCTCCGTCCCAACTGCCTTTTTGCTAACAAGGCTACATTCAAGGAGTCCTCGTTAATCTCTGCTCAAACTATTTGTGATGGAAAAATAAGTTGTGCCCCCAAAAAACCTCTTAAACTGCATCATCATCAGCTGCCGAGGGTTCTTTGCTAAAAGGTGGAACGTTCTTTATCATCGCGGTTAATGGTTTGACCCGGATGTGAATCCTCCAATCCCCAGCTGCGTCTTTCAAAATGCTCAGAGGAGCGTTGGAGCACACCGATCCTTTCTCACTCAGTATGTTTGAAGACCAGGATGTTCTGAGCGTTTTAGGCCATCCGGTTCCAACGTCACAGTGGATGGATGCTATTGCATACCCAAAACAAATGGGTCTCAATCGTTTTTATTCCATGACAGACACAATTCAGTCACACATTTATTGCTACGAGAAATACGACTACCAAGAAACATCCAGGTGTGAACTTAATTAAATTCTCACATCCCAAATAGCCCGTCTTTGACTAAAACACATATTTAGTCTGCCAACAAGCATAGAAACAAATAAACCTTAAAAGCTATGCAAATTACAATCTCAAATTGAAGCCAAGCCATTCACACCTAAATAAGATGGCACTGCCTCTAAAAATGTCTTGTTTTTCTTGTATTCCAGTTCATTAAATATCAATGTTCCAGTAAATCCAACCTTAACAGTTGGCGTTTCCCACCAATATACCCATTAGTGGGTCCTGAAACAAGGCAGGCTTGGCCTTAACATCTGATGACACAGGTACCGTACCACCCTCCCCCTGTGACTTTGACAAATGGCCCATGCTTACTTCCCTCGTATAGGTCCAAATTGACCATAATCAAGATAAATGCTGCTTGCAGGCCCAATTACATCCTTATGGCCTGGAGCTCCCCGAGACCCTCGTGGTTCAGCCAGATCGATACGTTATTCATCGCACCTTTTGATGCTGAACATCATCACTGATGTTTAATTATATTTACCAATTATCACGACGTAGCCGATGGCCAAATATGTCTTTAGGAAATCTGCGTGTGGACGCAGGGATCTTATTGGAAACTAACAACACGGACGGGATTGGACTGAAACCTCCCTGGCGCCAGTGTTTAGATGGTCCCACTGTGGGGCAGCACAGGGCGTACATGCGGCCCACCTTAGGCAGGCTTGGTCAGCGGCCTTGGTTTGGCTGAACCCAAGTGTTAGCCGTTAGCACTGCTAAACCTAGCCTAGCCTAGCCGACTTACAATCAGTACATTTGTCAACAGTTCAACCGGTTAACCACCAGTTTTGCAAGCAGATAACAATCTCCTAGAATAAGGACAGCATCATGTAACCATGGTTACTTCACCTATGCATTTGCACAACATTACTCAAAGGTTTATCATTTAATCCTTAAAACAGTTTACAAATTACAATATACAAAGTTATCATTCACACTTCAAGTTTACAACCTTCAAAACAGTAAATAAATAATTGCTAATTGCAAAGTGCTTACAATTTTAAGAGCTGATCTCGCAGAGGGAATTATTATTTTATTTTTTTAGTTCATTTTTCCCTCAATTTTTATTGGATAAAACATGCAATTGTGCATGAAACTACTGTAACTACAGCTAAATATCCACCAATGCCTGTCTCCATGTCTAGTAGATTAGATTAATAATGCCCAACAACCTTTTGTGTCACACGCCGGGTGCTTGGGCTGGAGTATACAGCACCACTACAACAGCCTTCTATCCCCGTTGGTTTCCACGGCAGCAAGGAGAAGCCAGGTTGTTAGAGTTTTGTGTTTTTAATTTGTTTTTGTTTTTAATTCATTTAATTGGTTTTTGTTCCAGCTTCGGTTTCAGTGTTCCTACTCAAGATATTTGAGTTTGTATAAAAGTGTCAGTAATTGGCTTCTGAACACTGTAGTGTGTGACCAATCGAATGTATCAGCACCTAATTCAAACAAGCAGTGAATGAGAATAGAAAAATACCACTGAAGACAAGGTTAATATAGGTTACACATTAAATAATGTGTTTCTGTGTGTGGCCAATTTGAACCTTCCTCCTACTCCATCATTCGTTGTTCCTGCTTTGTCCGGTGAGAGCAAAGCAGGGCACAAAACCGCCAGGCGTTGATAAACAAAGGGAACATTTTCGTTTGCGATTTAACTTTTTAAGTTAACTGTAAAAAAATCTGTCTTGTACCCCCAGTGGGAGAGAGATAGTGGGCGGGGCTTAAGCGTACATTATCCAGCACTGTCTCTTTATCTCTCTCTCTTGTTCGTTCCTTCACTTATTGCTGAAGCGATTGCCTTTGCCCCTAACCTATTGTTGTGCAGTGTGTGTGTGGTGGCACACACACACACACACTGCCTGCTGAGGGCCTGTGGCCTGGCCCAGAGGGTAAGGAACCAGTCGAAACACCACATGCACACTGTACATCCCCACGTATCTAGGTAGCGCGCCATATGCTTTCTGCAGCGCAAATACACACACACACACACACACACACACACGCGCGCACGCACACACACACACACCTGCAGTCCCGGTCAGCCGCAGAGCCATCCCTCCCTTCTTCCTTTCCTTTTTCCTTCTTTCATTTCTTTCCTCATGTTCCCCTCCCTTCTTCCTTTCCTTTTTCCTCTTTTTCCTTCATTTCCCCCGCGTTCTTTTTTCCCCTTTCTCTCTTTTCCCTTATATTTGTTCTTTTCTTTTCCTCCTTCCCTTCATTTCCCCCTCCCTTCCGCTTTATTTGTTCCTGCATTCCCTTGCTTCCACCATTTTCTCTTCCTTCCTTTTGCTCCTTTGTTGATTCCTCTCTCTTTCCTTCCTTCCTCCCGTCATTCTTTCCTTCCTCCCCATCTCTGTTTCTCTCTCTCTCTCTCTCTCTCTCTCTCTCTCTCTCTCTCTCTCTCTCTCTCTCTCTCTCTCTCTCCCTGCAACAGGAGGAGGTCTGGGAGAAAATCACTCTTAACTTCGGTGAGGATTCCAATCCCTTCCCTACGTCCCTGGCTGTCAGACTGCCAGCTGAACAGTGGACGGGCCGCCTGCCATTTTGGCACGGCGGCCCTTTTCCCTTACATTCTTATTAATGGCTGATTTTCCCACATGGCCCCAATCCCCCTCCGAACAAGGTGTGCTCACTTTCTGGATAGGCGCTTAACAATCTGGGGCCAATTTAAAAAAAAAAAAGGGGGAGGAATTAGAGAGGGAGAGGTGCTGCGTTGCCAAGATGTATGGAAAAGTGCTGGCCGGAAAGCAATGTCATGTCACACACAGATATGATTATGGTAATCTGTATTAATTTGACCACAAGTGCATACATACAGATTAAGACAAGCCCTCGGTGGTGAACACCGCCGCTCCATGTGTCCACACGCACGCGCACACACACGCACACATTGGGCCACGTAGAGGCCAACATATGGAATTAGCTTCAGTCAACAGTAATGATATGTGATATGTTTAGAGTGGGGGGAAAAAAAACCCTGTTTCTTAGCGTAGTCTTCAGGTTAGCTTTATCAGCCTTTGGCAGTTCGATCGTGACAAGGCCCGGGTGAGCGCCGGCGTCCCCGTGTCACATGTCAGCTGTAACCCGAGGTGTTGTGTCAGCGCGGGCTCTCTCAAGGCATATACACTTGACACTTGACACACACACACACACACACACACACACATGGACTGACGTAGGCAAGTGCCTTGGGGTGCGCCGTTCAAGTACGCAGACGGGCAGAAACACGCAGACGGACGCACACGCGCACGAACGTGCACTTCACGGCTAGCATAGTTTGAAGGGTCGAGTGAGACAGCACCCTTTGGCCCCTGCGTCAAACAATAGGTTCCATTCTGCCCCGTCTCCTCCGCTTCCCTCCCCACCATGCTCATGACTAATAGGGGTGGGGGGGGGTGGGGGGGAGTTAGGGGGCTGTGCTGTCACTGAGGACACCAAGACGACATCACCACGGGAACAGAGCTCAGCCTCTGGTGCCTACAACCCACAAGAGACAATGCTTTAAGACATAACAAAAAACGCACGGGCGTGCGGGCGTCGCGCGCTATTGCCTTGCCTCCACATGTAGGTCTCCCCCCCCGTTTTATGTTAATAAGCGTCACGTTCTGGCATGGCTTGAGTCGTGTCACTCTTTTATATGCTAGTCCTTTTATCGACCGACGTCCCTTAACCGGTGTCCCTGTCAGGTTTCACGCAGACTCAATGACACGCCGGGGGGAATGCTTGAAACGTTTGTCACCGTGGAAAAAAAGACAACACCAAACTGATGTGCATTAGAGGTGCACTCGCACAGCTGCTGTATCTCCCTTTCAATCAAAACCTCAAGTCTAAAATGAATCCTACTGTATCACATTCCCTTTAGGGATACATTAAATAGGTAATGGGACTCCTGCATTGTACAGTTCTTCTGAGATTAGAGCGCGTATCGCTCAGCTGGAGGGACTATGGGGAGCCGTGGCAGGAGGCCAAGTCCGATTTGGGAGGGAGTGAGTGGAGGGAGCGGGCCAGAGCGTAAGTCCCGGGCCTGGAGCTCACATGTGGACGCATTGATGGATGTATCGCGGACAGATGCATACTTGGCTAAGGCGCGAGCAGCTGTGTAGCGTGTATGCGTGCATGCTCACACCGGAGCCTGTGTACTACTGTAAGCGTTTGTAACCATTAGCTGTTTAGCCTGTCTATGCTCATATGCATTGCTAATGTATCTATGATAACTTTGATCAACAATGACCTGTATTTATAGTAAAAAAAAAAAAAAAAGCATAGCGATTTCCCCTCAGCCACTGTGTGTGCTGATTCGTCACTTCAAATGGCCTGTTAAACAACAGCAGATGAAACAATGACCCACGCTGGTGCTAAGGAGGTTGCTGTTGTGCCTGTTCCAGGTTTCACCATGGCACAGAGACAGATGGAGCCAGGCCTGTGGGTTCAGGCTTCACAGCTGCTTTGGCACTGAACTGCCTGTTGCCGCCGTCGGCAACTAGCTATATGTGTTGTAGAGGGAGGGAACGACAAAGCCGCAAAAAAAAAAAAAAGGAATCAAAGCACCCCACCGCGTAAGCCTGCGCACCGTGTGATTATTGGAGGGTCATAGCGTTTAACTCTGTACAATACGTGTGGCGCGGAGCATGAGTCTTGTTTATGTGCGTCCCCTGAGGGCGCACATGGTAGCGTGTAGCCCCTGGTTGAAGACACAGGGCATGCCACGCAAGCTGGTTGGGTCCTAATTGGAGTGCCTGTTTCAGCTGCCTGATTGCAAACAGATCCAGGTGAGTGTGCGGCAGCACCCTCCTCCTTCACTACCAACTCTCCTTTCCTTTCCTATACTATTTCTAGTCCAGAAAACCCACTTTAATGAGTGTTAAGCCCATGCCCTCTGTATTGCTCACTACAGAGCTAATGATTACAATTTGCCCAGACGTTTGATTGAGGAAACGGCTATTACAGCACTATGTGACACTTAAAAACCTCCCCTGCTCACCTGGCACCGAACTTTATGGGCCCAGGCGTGTGGTGTCACTGAGGAATAGCCCTCCTCCATCAGAGCTCTAATGATCCTTAATAATATATATGTATGTATTTTACTGGGCAACTGTGCTGCCCACAGCAAGCCCCATATATATGTAATATCACTCACTAGGTGCAGTAAAATACTTCCATATTGGGAGGAGGAGCTTAGAGACCGGCGTTCGGCATCCAGACAGGAAAGAAACCCGATTTTTAACAGGCTAGGGAGGGACACACATAAGTAATTACTCGCAGCGTGGCTTGAGGTCTGTAGTAATAAACAAAGTTGGATTACACCAGCGAAGTGCCTCATAAACACGGTGGGTACAAAGTACACCTGAGTTTTCACCCCTGCCTTGCTTGCAGGGTCCATGAACTACCTCATAAGACAACCATGTCAGCCAACTTCCAGGGGAAGCACGATTTTTCAAATACGTAACATATTATTATTACTGGATTAACTCTTTTGAGAAAAAGACGATACAATAAAAGATGATACAAGATAGAAAGTTGGACATAAGTGATTACAATTATTTGATGAAGGTAGCACAGCAAGAGATCAGTCCGGAAAGATCGAATCCGACCGAAGGAGTAAGGCGAAGGCACACAGGAAGATCATTCAAAGTTATGAAGATCATCCACAAATAAACAGGAGGCCATGTGGTGGAGGGGTGCAGCAAAACATCCCTCTATCCAAACCAAATGTTCTCTTCATCCCCGCAGGGCCGATAAAACACAAAGCAATGGACTCCACATCTCATTAATCCCCCGAGGAGAGTCCTCTACTCTCTCGTCTTTGTCACGCTGTTATCCCCCAACCCCTGCTCCAACTTTCCACACTCCAAGCTGTTTCTACTTAACAAGATAGTCAAGGCAACGAGGTAACCAAGTTAAAGCTGATATTTGTCATTCATCCACATAATACAGAGTGACACTTTTGCCTCGCTCCGAGGCGCTTTCTACAGACCGCTACGCTAGAGAACGAATAGAAATGAGACTGGTATCTGTGAGTAGTGATAGCCATTTTTGCCGTTCCAGTTTAACGCTAGCCTGCCGGAGAACAAGACAAATGGATACAATGGCTACAAATAATCGATAGCAGAAGCATGCTTATGTATGTTTGCATAATACAAACAAGGTACTGTGTACAGTACGTGTAATACATTTTTTGTTGAAAGGAAAACTCTTTTACTTTTTTACAGTGCAGTCTCCCTCCACCCTCCATCCTTCCCACACGAACTCTCCATCTCTGGCCTGCTTCCCAGCCCCTTCCAGTAGGCGTAAAACTGGAACACTCTGCTCCTCTCTACATAGTCTCTTGTTTCCATATAGGACTGAGCCCAGCCCAGCCTTTTAGCAGGCCGGCACCTCATGACGGATCCAGGCCCGGCAACATTAGCGAGAGACCTGAGTCATTATGCCGTTCATGAGCTGCGTCCGAACCAGCAACTCTGTAAAGCACCTGTAACACACAAGTCAACCCAAATAAACACAGCAGACTGTAAAGCATACCAACAGTCAGGTCTGGTAAATATCTTAGCTGCTTTGAATTGGCATTGTCTGGTTACCACAGACGAAACACTAAATCCACAACAAAATGAAATTCCACCGTGTCTTTAGTTTAAGCCATTATGCAATTGTCACACACACACACACACACACACACTCACACACACACACACACACACACACACACACACACACACACACACACACACACACACACCACACGCACGCGCACACACATGCACACACATGTAAGCTCGTCATACCAGCCCCCCAGTCTCCCCACAAACACAGCATCATCTCTGTCCTATACCCATCAGTCAGTGCCAGAACCAATCAGCGTAAACAAATTCAATAAGCTAAAATGCAGACCCCTACGTTTAATTACAGGAATTGGGGTATTGGAGCAGAGCACACCCTAGCCAACATAACAGACTCTTTATCAGGGAAATGCTGAACTAACTGCAGACACAGTGATTATATAATTTAACTGTATTTAACCATATTAGCAGAATAGCGTGCACTACCGGGGAGTGGATATAAACCCAGCGAAAAGGAGATGGATATAATTAAATAATTTCCAATTCACTGACTGATAAGGAGTTGGTAAATTAAGCACATCTCTGCACATGTTGGTAGCAATTCCTTACCATAGTCTTCTCATTAGGCAGAGTGAAAGAAAGCCTTGTGGTGTGTGTGTGTGTGTGTGTGTGTGCGCGCGCGCGCGTGTGTGTGTCTGCCAGCCTCTGAGTGAGACGACAGCAATGATGGTTTTCCCAGGGTGCCCTAGGGTCAAACGGTCAACGGGGAAACCTGGACACTCACAGACGGCGCTCTGTGTGTCTGTTCACATAGGAATACGCCTTGAATACGTGTTCGATACACGCTATTGGGAAATACAGAGACAGAACGTTCTTTAAAATGACGGATATAACACTCTCGATTTGACACTTCCACAAGAGTCAAACTTACAGACACTACACACACACACACACACACACACACACACAGACACACACACACACACACAGACACACACACACACACACACACAGACACACCTAGAGACCAGACAGGGTTTCCCTTCGTGTCTACATCTGTTAACTGTATATAGTTAGACACACACACACACACACACACACACACACAGACCCACACACACACACACACACACAGAGAGACCTCCACGCCAGTGTGTATCAAACGGGGCGGTGCTATAGACGCCATAATAGAGAGCAGATCTGGTGTGCTCTGCAGTCGCCATGGCACACACACACACACACACACGCGCGCGCGCGCACACACACACACACACACACACACACAAGGGAGAAGGAGGGTAGAGTAGAAGAAGATGATGAAATTAATGAGAAAGTAAATTGCTCTCTCTCTCTAGAACTCTTTTTGGAAAGAAAAAAACATATAGAATAGAACCCTACATAGAATAAACCCCTAGATAGAATATAACTCTACATAGAATAGAACCCTAGATATAATAGAACCCCAGATAGAATAGAACCCTAGATAGAATAAACCCCTAGATAGAATAGAACCCTAGATAGAATAAACCCCTAGATAGAATAGAACCCTACATAGAATAAACCCCTAGATAGAATATAACTCTACATAGAATAGAACCCTAGATATAATAGAACCCGAGATAGAATAGAACCCTAGATAGAATAGAACCCCAGATAGAATGAACCGCTAGATAGAATAGAACCCCAGATAGAATAGAACCCCAGATATAATAGAACCCCAGATAGAATGAACCGCTAGATAGAATGGAACCCCAGATAGAATAGAACCCCAGATATAATAGAACCCCAGATAGAATAGAACTCCAGATAGAATAGAACCCCAGACAGAATGAACCGCTAGATAGAATAGAACCCCGGATAGAACAGAACCTTAGATAGAATAGAACCCCAGATAGAATATAAAGACAGGTTTGTAACACACACACACACACACACACACACACACACACACACAAACACCTAATCCATTTGCACCTGTGTTAACTAGCTCAGTGTAAAGGTCAGCTCTCTCTCTCTCTCTCTATGTGATCTCAGAGTGGCCCCCTGCCCCCCGCCCTGGTCTGATCTGGGAGCAGCTTTTGTCACGCAGCCTCCCTCAGAGACAACGGAGAATTGTCACACACACACACACACACACACACACACACACAGGCCGAGCATCGCCAGAGTAAAAAGGATTCAGTAAAGGGTAACGATCTGAAGCGGAGCAATTACACACACACAAATAGACAAGGCGACCAAGTGCACCAAAACACAGCAAATACACACGCACACACACACAAACACACACACTACTGTAGCTAGGCTTCTCCGCAGCTTTCCAGGAGTTATGACACATGCTAGGATAATTGAAATGACCAAACACTCATATACACACTCACACACACACACACACATACACACACCCGCACGCACACTCGCACGCTCACACACCCGCACGCGCACACACACACACACACACACACACACACACACACACGAGTCAGGCAGGCGAATCATGGGTGTGCTGGGTGTCTCCTTCCCTGAGGGCATTTGTTAATTACACACTCCGCAGGCCAATCAAACGCAGCCAGACACTCACATTTATAACAGCAGAACACACACACACACACACACACACAGATAATTAAAAGACAGAAATACACACTACACACACACACACACACACATACTACACACACACACACACACACTACACACACACACACACACACACTACACACACACACTCAACGATACATGAATGATACACGAACAAACACACAGATGTCATCAATATATAAAAATGAGATGCATGCAGATCAAATCACAGACTAAAACACACACGTTACGGGTCATTAGGTTTCCGTACAGTATCTTGTGTACCAGCGGCAGTCTCTGTGAGTGTCCACCTACGCGTACGCTCTAAGGACGGCACAGAGGGCGCGATCGATAGCGACCAGATGAGCTCGTTAACCGTTAGCGCGTTCGCTACTAGCCATCTGTGCACACCACATCTCGTAATACATATATATATATATATATATGTATGTATTTGTGCACGTACAATTACAGCATGTGAGACGGTGTTTCTCAAGTGGTGTGCTGCGTGGGCTCTGTCAAAGAGTCGAACTTCCGACGGTGCGCTTTTATATTTTGAACAGTGCAATGTAGAGGATGTGGATTACCGCACCAATTGTTTTGTGAAATGAAATGACAGTGGTTGGGATATTACCTAATGACCAGGGACAAATGATGGGTCCCTGAGGTCAGACCAGACCACGGCATAAGCTACTCTCTGTCTCTGTGACCGAGATGTGTTGAAGCTGCAAGCTGGATGCGTGTGGGAGCCAACCATTCAACACAGAGTGCACACACACACACACACACACACGCTATCGCACACTTAACCCACAAACACACACACAATGGGAACACACACAAGAGGAGAGGAGACACGCACACACACACACACACAAAAACACACACGAAATAAACCAACCGGGAGACACGTGCTTGCTCGCACTAACACTTGTGCGCTCACACGCATAAGGGCCTACGTGCACGCGCTTACACACACACACACACACACACACACACACGCCCACACAGAGTGGACATATCATGACTGTTATATAAGGAGGTATTTATAGAGGTCGTTTGTTATCTACACTATAATAAGAAATCTTCCTCTAGTCTTTGCCTCTCTCTCTCTCTCTCTCTCTCCCCTCCCCCAGGTCGCTCGCCCCCAGAGCAGGGAGGTGCAGAAGACAAGACAGCAGAGAAAGAAAGAGAACAAGAGACAGATACATGAAGAAGAATAAAAACCTGTCTATTGCTGTGTGTGTGTGTGTGTGTGTGTGTGTGTGATGTGTTTATTGAGAATGCACGCCAACAGACATTATCGCATAATTTGTCCCTTGGTTCTTGGGATGTGTGTGTGTGTGTGTGTGTGTGTGTGTATGTGTGTGGGCACAAGGAGGGTCAT
>JAODLI010044889.1:0-17314 GCA_027575585.1 Percopsis omiscomaycus
CCTTTGGCAGATGACTCAACAGCAGCATGTGGAAAAGCCAAAAGTCGGGTATAAATCATTAAACTAATTCAAATCAAATGAATACTAAATTAACCAAAATGTGTGCACTCAGATTGGAAATAGCATCATTTGTAAAAAGATTAAAGAAAAGGTGTTTGTGGTTATTCATAGTAACATAACTTTATTACCACCACTTTAACGGTTGGCGGTCGATAGGGCCGTCGCACAAGGATAAAGGCATAGACGAGGAACCAGCACAGAGACGGGGGAGAACACAGCTTAAATACACTAGGGATGATTGGGGAACAGGGAACAGGTGAGGGTGGTGATTGGGGAAACAGGGGAAGGACCATAAAAGGAGGCTAGGCGGAGCAAGGGAGGGGCCGGGAAGAACACAGGGGAACAAGGTAAACACACTAGGGAAACATGGTAAACACACTAGGGAAACATGGAACTAGACACTGGGGAAGATGAGACCAAAACAGGCGGGGTCGTGACATAAAGAAAGCATAGAAGTAAACAGTACCTGATCATACATAAATGCATACTGCACATCAAAGTCATTTCTAAAATGTTTGTGATTAATGATAGTAATAGATACCTATAGCTCATATATTTCTCCTTTGATGTTTCTGACTACTACACATTTATCCCTGCAATTTCAGGCCATTCAAATCAAAACCATCCACTGGTCAAATAAAAATAATTGTATCCATTTGTCAATGAAGTAAATGTAATCCTATTAAGAATTTTGTGATTTAATAGTCCCACTGGCCAAATCGTAGGTATCAATTTAAATTTCACTTTAACTGCAGGACTACGGCAAATTATCAGCATTTAAGAAATTATCCATGACTAAGAAGAACTAAGAAGGAAGTATACAAGGCTCAAAGGTTCTTATTAAACACAAATGCTGCTTGCATTTTTTTTTTTTTTTATTAGAAAAGGAACAAAATTGAAAATATACTTTATAAGCCCATAGGCTGGGCAGTAAACTCAGTACACAATAATGAATATTCATTTATTCATTGTAGTACATGATCACATTAAGAAATGTAGCATTACCATGATGGAATTCCTTATTTTATCTTCTATACAACCTGGTGTTTGCTTTTAGATCCCAAATACAAAGGAGGTTGGTTTACTGTTTGAGTTATGGATGTTCTTAATTTAACTGAAAAGAGCAACGATAATCAGCTTGTTCACTTTGTGTCCAAAACATTGGAATTAAGACACTTCTGACTTTCATTAATAATTCACAATTTACTTTGCAGCTATCTCCCGCTTGACAAATGTTGGCATGGTTTTAGGCACAGAGAAAACTACAGCTGGCAGCTGTTTTGAATAACATGGTCACACAGAGCTGTGCAGAATAAGCGGCTCAAGAATATGAGCTGTGAGACACATCAATGACATGAGATTTTCCATCAACTGTACACCATGTCCTTACTCTGTTGTGTAACATGTTTTTTTATGTTTTACAAAGTGTTTTCATGGAAATTGCCTTTGAGGAGCTGGAGAATTACACTAGAGAATTAAGATTAATGAACAGTTTACTACCAAAATCAGCCATCCCAGCCACAGTCCATTGTTACAACTAAATGGTTTTAATGAGCAAGATATTTTACAATAGTCGTTGTCTGTAAACTTAATGCCAATGGAATAGTTTGGGAGGAATCAAGAGTTGTTCTCCATCACTATAAACAGACCACCAAACAATATAATTTGATGATGCATAGACCTAAAGCCTAGCCCTGTACATGTAAGCTTTCAGACAGATTTTCACTGATGTTCCTTTGGAGGCAAGTGGTAGCATGATGCATGATGGAGCACTGTACAGCAGAGAAGTACTTAACTGAATACATTTTCAGGTAGACAGCAATACTTTTACTGTATTCTTTTTCTTTTGCCTACTTCCAACGGTACCTGTGTACTGAATTAGAGGTATCTATAGAATTATCACAGGTCTACAATGATTTAATCATATAATCACCTTGACATAACACTTAATTATAACCTATATGGCAACCCACAATGCATTAGGCACCCTCCACCTACACACACACACGTAACATACATTTATTTAAACAGCCGCTAGTAAATACACCATGTGTCACAAGCTCGGCAGTGACTCCAGGTCCCAGCCGGGATCCAGTGCCCTAGTTTTGTGCTTACACCCGATTAGTTCATTGTTTTCACCTGTGTTTCCCCATATGCATTTATACCCCGTTTCCTTCCTGTCCCTGCCAAGTTGTTGAGTTTTGGCTCCAGCCAAGGGTACCTTTGTTGTACTAGTGTTCCCATTTACCTTTGTATCTCTTGTGTTTTGCCTATCCTCCCTGCCTCTATCTTAGCCTTCTGTGTATCAAACTATACTGCCTTCCTTTTTGGACTATTGCCTCTGCCCTGCCCTTCTATGCCTGTACCTGTCCCTGTCCTCTGCCTGTCCTCGACTACGAGGGTTGTTACACCATAGCATTTACAATATATGCTGTGTAAAAGAATGCTAATATATGCAAAACTAAGACAAATAATGAGAAACCAAACAATGATGCAAAAATAAGGAATAAATATTGTATTAGCCTGAATATTTCTGTCTGGGCAAGAGCAAATGTATCCACAACAGCCCTAATCTGAATCCAGCATAATGAAGATGGAGAATGTCGCCAAGTAACACTTCTGGGTAGGTGTCCTAAGGTGCCTTCCAGCAGGTCTCTTATCAAATTAAAGTTATTTAGATGAACAGAAGGATGGGGAATATATCAATAAATGCTCTCCTGGTCATCATGTACGCCACAAAAAGAGAAAGAGATAAGTCCATCTAGTTCATAGTGTGTACTCACAGCATAATAATAGAAAAACACCCACTCCACAGTTGTGTGCCACAGGTCTCACTTAGATGTCATGTTTCAGGTTATTTTGACATAATGAATCTTGTATTTTTCTGATTCATACGAGCGATTTTTCACAATATTGGCTCTTTTCCAAGCAGTACTAGTCCCTGGAAGTGCTTGGTTCTGATGACTCACTTGCAAGGTCGAAAGAGAGTAAGATTTTAAAAAACAACAACCCAAAAACCCACCCCCTCCTCCTCATCTGCTCCATCCCTCTGGTTGGTCTGTCATTACGAAGCACCATTGACAAACCTGTTGTAGCTGTGTGTGAGCAGAATGTGATTGACAGGCAAGGTAGAATCGCCAGACCAATCAGGGTAAAGAGGCCTTGATTGATCAGAAATTGGGCACTGTCAAAAATCTAAATTGACTTATAGAGGCAGGGGCCTCAACCAGTGCAGATATTCTCACAGAACATTTCACTCACTGAAAGCTGATGGTTGTCTATGGCATTTCAAAGAAATTGCAATTAATTTTATCTCCCTAAATCCTACCTACAGCACCT
The DNA here is from genome assembly GCA_027575585.1 of Percopsis omiscomaycus. Taxonomy (NCBI): domain Eukaryota; kingdom Metazoa; phylum Chordata; class Actinopteri; order Percopsiformes; family Percopsidae; genus Percopsis; species Percopsis omiscomaycus. The sequence goes on from JAODLI010044889.1 coordinate 3,400, forward strand.
TTATGACACTTTTAAAAGAAAACATGTTACAAAATATTACAAAAAAGGGTATATATCATATGGATCTTGTATCAATTGTTTGGGCATTCAAGAATTTTCAAATTAAAAAAGTGTTTATTACGGAGCTTGAATATTTGTTAAATTGAGCGTAGCGTTAGTTCTGGCAGACCACGGTAGTCTGCCTACTGCTGTCACACCTACTGCTGTAACACCCAGCTGACACACCTACACAACCTCATTGGCTCATTGAATGAAGGAGGTTCCTTTAAATAGTGCCCCCTCCATTACTATTTTGCTTGCTAAATTTGCTTCAGAAACCCGCCACCTGCCCAGCTCCACCTATTCTTTGTCTTTCATTTGTTGTACAAGTCTTTCATTTTCACTAAACATGAAGTGTTTTCAGATATTGCTTGACCCTATTACGGGTATTATGTGTATGCATATTACTGTATTTATGTTATCATGATTGCATATGTTCATACATGCTTACATCATGTTATTGCTTTTAAACTTCTGTCTGCTGCTGGACTATTCGGGGGATTAAAGCTGCTGTTTCGATACATCCATACTTATCAGTATGATGAATAGAAGCCCCCCAAAATAGCCATTCCGCCAAAGATAAATTGTTAATAGCATACTTCTATATGTCCTAATAAATCGCTTTTGTATCATAAGACGAGAGTGGTCTGACTGAAATGTCCCTATGTGTGCTGGCCTTCATTAGAGGGTGTTTGCTAGTCAGTCTGTGTCTTTCATTCAAAACCATTTTGTGGTAAAGGTGGTGCCAACAGGTATAAATTAAATCAATGAAAGTTAATAGCAAATGATTTCAAACACAGGTAGGCTATTTCTTGCTATCAACATTATCTAAATCAATCAACTGCTCGCTGACCACTGACTGGCCCGGTTATTTTCTAGATTCAACATATTTCTTATAAGAAATTATGAAATATCTCAAATAGTACACAGGGATTCAAACATTCAAATAGTCATTCCGCATTACTGTACTAAATCCTAAATTCAGCTCACATTCCTAATTTAATATATAAATCTTGTCCATAGGGACTAGTCAATGCAACCAACAAAAACAACAAAATGCCTATGTAAGCCAAAACATTAATTTAATCGTGTGTCCCCTTGGGTTGCTGATAAATTGGAATGAAACTGAAATCTACTGTATGCTTTTCTCAATCCAAAGAATCATTTTTTCTGTGACCCTTATCATAGTCCCACCCAGGAATGCTACCCTGGTAGTAATATGTTTGCTGATTATAGTTTTTATGTAGCCAAGATTTGTTATCTTTCCACTGCTTTCTCCAAACATACTACTCAGGCACCCATAATATCTGAATTGTCAAATTGGCTCTGCAGGCAACCTGATTTCGTTTCCCTTAGCTGAATGACTGTTGGATTAATTCTTCCCCGTGATCTATTTCTGAGCTGGTTGTTTATGTTATAGCAGGTGTCCAGTGCATGCCCTAAGTCCCTGAGTAAAATGTATCCAAACCAATGTGGGGCTGTGAAAAGGAAACAACACCTTGATGCATTCTGGTTTCATTCGTATTTAACAATGGGAACTATGCATAAAGCAAAAGAAAGTGATCATGGACACTTTAATGAACTCAGGTGTTGCAGATTTCACTAGCAATAGATAATAACAATAGTTAAATATACAGTGGCCAAAATTGCCATTGGTTGAAACCAGTGTTACAAAAATAGATAAAAATTTATACAGTATTTGGGTTTATTTAGTGGGCAGGTGTTGGACTCCCAGTCAGAAGGTCATGGATTCAAGCCCCAGAGTGGGCCTACCTGTAAGCATCCTTTCACGGACAGTTTTGCTTAAAAATATAAACAGTGAGCTGTGGAGTGGTAATTTAGGAGACAACATTACACAATCAAGGAGTGTACCATATAGAATATTACTGTGCATAAAAACTCAACTTAAATATTGCCTTGATATCTCAATATTGAAATATCATATTTGCAATATGGAAATCAGGCAGGCAACCTATAATCCAATGTCTATACTGTATTAGGCAATCTGTTATTTACAATACACCAAACCTGCTATGCCCTGAAAACCTAGATGCTTTCCTGTATGATGCCAGTCCAAACAGATCAAAACCACAACAACAAAAAACAATGAACTCCTAATATTATGCATCAAAACCTCTGTATGATGCTGTATCAGCTTGTGCTCTGTGGAACATCACTCAGGGGACAGGATGTAGACCTTTATGTGAGCTAACGACCCATGGCTTTTAGCGTCCCACAACCATCAGCATAATTAGGTTCAATGGCTGTGTTCAACTTTTCCTTTATGTGCCCTTGAAGGCGAAGAAGTGATATTGACAAATATAGTGGGAGGATCTAAAAGGCAAATGTGTATGTTGAAATGTATATTTCAGGAGATGTTTCCGGCAACTATTTCTCTACCGTTTTAAATGGAAATAGGCTGTTCAATACGCGCTTCAATTTTTTTGGCCTAAATGTTTTCTGTGTGAAATGTAGGCTTGTGGAGCCTTTGAGTCTGTAACTGTGATTAAGGGCTTTACAAATGAACTTGAGTTGTCTTATTTGTAAAAATTTGATTTTAATTTGTCAAATAAAAAAATACATCTTTATCTTTATCTCTTTGGTGAAAGGTGTTGACACCTTTCAAGGTTAATAAGATGTTTAAGCCATTCTCCAAAGGTGCAGTATTTTATAGTTCACCCTGTGTTACAATGCAGAATATTAACATCCAGAAATTCTGTATGACCACTCTATACAGTATCTCAATACAATTCAAATGTACACTTGGGGTTTAGCGCCCCAGGAAACCCATATTTCTTTGCCAGCTCACAAATATTTTCAAACACAACAGCCCACGAATGTGTGGGCAGCTGTAGAGGAGAAGAGAGGGAGGAGCATTCACTCAATTACAAGGGAAGTTTAAGTTATTACAAAGAAAAAAAAAGATGGTCATGTATCTACCATGCTGTCTGAAAGTATTGATATTGCATCTTAAATGGAGAAAATTGATAGCACCACATATTTAAACCAATTACCATTTTTTGACATTATGTTAATAGGTTATTGACACCATGCACAGCCTGCATTCAAGCAGCTTGCAATTCATTAAGGCTTTTCTTCTGTGTTTTTGATTTAACATCATATTATTATAGGTAGAATAATGAATAATGGATGTTCTCCCTCGTGACTTGTTTTATATCCCCTCGGAAGATTCCAGCAATTATCACCTCAAACTAATTTGGGAGTTACAAAGCAGTTGTAGGCTAATCAATTTACAATGCATATATATTCCGGCGTGTTTGACAAACTGAAATAATAAAAATCCTTTATTATTTGAGCATTTCTCTCAGGAAAACCATAAATTGTTAAGGGGGAAAAACACAGAAGGTACAGAAGGTAGCCTAATGTAATGCAACTAAACACTAAAAGCTATGAATTGGCCTTTGAAATTTATAGATAGAATATACAAAAATGTACAGAAAAATATTATTAAATATTTAATAGAATTAAATATTATAGTATTATAGTATTATAGTATTATATTATTATATTATATTAATATTTAATATTAAAATTACAAACCAGATCTGGGTATTTTCTGCCCTCCTCAAAACAATGAAGTCCTAAGACCTTTAAACATGTATGAACAGTCATGTAACACACCATTGGAAAGAGAAGGGTCTGAACTATGAAGCTATCGAGCCAATTGTTGCCCAAAAGTTCGCTAAAAGTTCTTAAAGATTGTCATTATTTTTTCGCGCTATCTACACAAACGATACGTCGTCTGAAAGCCTCCACAGATTCCAACCAGATAAGCCATTTGTCGCTATGACGAACACCCATTGAACTATCTCTAAATCCGAGATAGAGCTGTAATGCATTACTAATTTGCGCAGCACTTCAGGGACAGGGCTGCATTCAAGTCAACAAATGTTTAGTCTTGCATTTCAGAAAGTACTTTGTATATATAGTTAATGTTACAAATAAAGAAATCATATTTATGGCATTATTTGCAATTATAACAGCATCAAAATGTATCTATTTGTAAATCATACTTCTACTAAAAAAAGGAGATTACTGAAGTTCTTCAATTTATTGACATCAAACTTGACACATATTCTCATAAGATGTTGTGCTATGGTCCAAAAGGGTTTTGGGGCTTCATCTGCATAATTTCAATCACATATTCATTGTAAAACATGATTTTCTGTCAGGCGAAAATTAAATCTTCCATTTATTTCTGTGTTCTAGCTTCATGTACTCTGACCCATTAAAATCCACATTGATTATTTAACCACAAGAGACATCCCACAGGTGTTACCTTTCTTTTGGTACCTATATTATCTGTATAACCCTGGTAGTTTTGGAGATATACTCTATTCAGTCTGAGAATGCTTTTTTGCTTTTTAGAGGTAGCGACATGACAAAAGGGCTTAGGGATAGTAAAGCAATGTATAATTGTGTTTTCTTGTTAAAACACAATTATATTGGTTACAAAAACCCAACTAAATGTTGTTGCCAAAGTTATTTTAGCATAGCTGATCAATTAAAGTAATTAAACTCTTGTTTGGTATCGCTAATCAGCAATAATGTCAGTAATAATGTCAGTATTAGGGTCAATCTGACCCAGGTAAAGAAAAATGGGCAGGTAAATGTAGGACTTTCAGTGATTCAATCCAAACAGCGATGGCGTCATCCTTCAGCACACCGTACATCCCAAATAAAATAAATAAAACACGAAATAAGATAAGATTCTGAAGAAAAAGACTTTGAAATGTATGTAGAATGTATACTATGTGTATACTCAGTGCCTTGTATCAATAAACGTTATATGTTTCATGGAACTATCACACAACATTGTGAAATGCCGCATAAAATATCTGAAATTAATTTATCCACCAAACCACCCATCCATCCATCCATCCATCAACATCCATCCAGCCGTCCAGCCATCCATCTGTCCGTCCGTCTGTCTGTCCAGCCACCCATAGCACAAGGAAATGCCAAAACTAAGTCTCCATAGCCTCAGTCTGTTCAGTCCTGTTCTCCCAGGTGACCGGCCATCCCAATGACAGTACCCCGCCCACCTCCCTCTCTGACTCCTCTCAGTTGGGAGGAGCACCAGTTAATCTCCAAGGTCCTGCCGGCTTGTTGAGCTTGTGCCCTGCAGAGTAAGCCTAGCTTACCTTCTCATACATCTACATCAATTTCATTTACTTTTGGTTGCTAACCAATCAGAATGAAGGATGAAAGGAAAATTAAAGCCTTATGCTTCACCGGAATGTCAACAAAACGGATGCTTTCCTAAACCCAGCTGTGCTTTGAGTCCAAACATTAGAGAGAATGAGACACGAAACTGACGGGGAGTGCGATGCCTACCTTGAATGATCTTGTCTTAAAGGGACACTTTTATTACCCTTGTGGATGAAATGCGTTACAAAAACATTGTTTTGAATCTCAGGCAGCGCATGCGCTTCCCATGTAGGCTCACATAGCTCATAGACAAACACCTTTCTCCGCCCCTCTCCTACACCACATGCACTTTCGTGCACAACCCTGGAGATCTGAGGGCGTTAAAGTACAATTCGAATGTACCTTTAATACAAACACGTCTCTCATTTTCAATTTACAAGAACCAGATGCTTGTATCAGATTATACATACAAGAGGACAGAGGCTGAGGATTTAAACCTGAGATTGATCTTTTTTGCCTGTATCTTATTGCTTTTATTACACATAACCATCATGTGACTGTGAAGTGCTCTCCCTTCATATTGACTGGTGCTTGAATTACCATCTTTGAATTACACTGTAGGAAATACATATAATAATTAGGGTACATATACTTTTACTGCTGAGTACTTTGTATTACTATTTATATCAGCTTAGTGTACAGTATAGTTGATTATCTTGAACATCCACATCATCATCCTTGCGTTATCCAAAATCATCAACATATGATTTTGGATAACGCAAATCATCTGTTTTGCGTTAATGGAAGTGCTGTTATTGGTTTCTTAGATGTGAGATCAGATATGATGCCAGTGCTGTTTGATACTGACTTTCCTGTTTCATGAGACCTGATATGACTTCATCATATCAAATTGTTGGGGGACAGGGTTGACTAGTGGTTAGGGTGGTGTGCAGTACTCCCAGCCTAAAGATCCTGGATGTGATCCCTGACCAGACTGGCCTACCTGTAAGCAACCTTGAGCAAGATGCCTATGATGCCTATACTCCTTAATACTTGTATTTTTACTTACTGTAAGTGAGTACATTTAGCATCTGCTAAATTACCTAATTGTAATTAGTAAGCTCAAGGGGCAGGATAGGTTGGTAGTTAGGGTGACCAATTTTCCAGCCTAAAGGAGGGAAATGGTTGTTTCAAACCAAAATAACAACATTTTGTTATGCCAGTTTCAACCACATAAACCTTTAATATTTTACCTTTAATATTTATGAAACATTACCATTCTACGTTTCCATTTAAATGTAATCCTCATCCTCTGTAGATGTGTGTAAGGGTATTCTTTATAATAAGTATATATTACTAACCCTGACCCTGCGGCAGTACTGTAAACAGTTTCTCCAAAAGAAGATTTTTACCTTGAATAAAAGGAATAGAAATGATTTGAGTCTTTTATGACACTTCAGAGGGATATAGCTTACGTAATACCTTGTGCACACTTAACTGAATATTTGAGCTCTGGGTAAGTCGTTTGTGCATCGTCAGGAAGACTGTGATTACAAAATGGTACTGTAACTCGGATTAAATGGACTACACAAAACAGTAGTTGATTGCAAAAGGCTCAGTTTCCTAGCATTACGGATATATCCATTAGAACTGGTAAGCCCATCCTGATCAGGTAAACTTCACCGTTTTTTTCAGCTCTGCACATCAGACTTGAAGTCATTTGTCGTAGAGGTGACAATAGATGGCAATCAAATCATTAGCAGGTGAATGGACCACCCTTCAACTAATCAGAACAAGAACCATGTAGTGAGGATATTATGAATACAGGAACTTAATTGCTGGCTGCACCAACTGAACTACCCACCTGGATGCTGTTCCTAGACTGATGAAGTGAAGCGGACATAGCAAAATAAGAATGGTTTTACCAGGCTAAATGCCCAAATGTTTATCATAATAGAGAGTTTATTTAGGTTAGTATTAATATGTTCATGTTTCTATTAAAGATAATGGTATAATGTTGACAAAAGATTCTGATGTTCAATTAAAATGTTATTCATTCCACATTAAAGGTAATGATATTTAGTGTGAAATGCAACATGCTGCCCGTTACATGCAGTCAAGCAAGCAACATTTCTGTGGAAGCTGAAGTTTTATTCTGAAGGCTTCCCTAGTGAGAGAAAGCAAAAGTAAAATTGAAGTAGATTGCACTGAGAGCAAGAGCCCATTCGATTCATAGACTTTAGTTCTGTCTATGTTTCATTCCCCTGTTGTTTGCAAGACAGCAAGGCTGCTCCTCAATGTAATTTCTCTGTGTGGGGATGACGTTTTGCAAGTCTAATGCCTGTCCTGTTTAGAATTAGAAGCCACGGTTTCAGCTGTACAGTATATTTGCATCTGGATCATTTAGTATTTCAAGGGTCATTAATCATGTTCCTGTTACATATAAAGCATGCACACCATGGGAAGGCAAACAGAATATAAAATATGAGTGGGAAATATTAAAATAATTGCACATTCCATTTGTTTAATTAGCACCAAAAAAAATCATTGTTGATTCCACTATGCCTTTGCATGTGTATTATATTAAGACTTGCTTTAATGCACAAGTGAACTTTTGTTAAACCCTCCACTCTGTAGCTTCCTTACCTCAATATTAAAAGGCGTAAAAAGTAATCCATTGTTCGCGGATGGTAACCAGATCGAAATTTTTATCCACAGTTGACTTCTATTGTTTCTCAGAAACATACAGTACTTCGAAAGTCTACAAAGCTGATTGCTGTCTCTAGTGGTAGGATGTGTTCTCAAGTTACTCCAGTTTGCAGAATCAAATTGTTTAAATTACAGATTTGAGGGTTTGACAAAGGTTCACTAGTACCTTTGTACATCAAAGATGCAATCCATCATTAATTAATTATATTGATACATATTGCTATTTAATTTGTTCTATGAGGTAGCACAATACAGAGTTAACACTTTATCTCAGAAACATACAGTACTTCTAAAGTGTCTGCAAAACTGATTACTGTCTCTAGTGGTAGTATGTGTTCTCAAATTACTCCAGTTTCTTTGCAGAATCAAATTGCTTAAATTACAGATTTGAGGGTTTGACACAAGCTCAGTAGTGCTTTAAAGATGCAATCCATCATTAATCCACAATTATATTGATACAGATTGCTATTTAATTTGTTCTATGAGGTAGTACAATACAGAATTAACATTTTTACCTTGTTATGAGATGCTTTCTATAGCCTGCTAGAGAAAAGATGGCATCAAACATTCAGCAAGACCAGGATCTACATGTGGTGGTAGCCACATTGTGTAGTTCTAATTTATGTATATACAGTATACAAAAGGGACATGCGTCTATTTGGGACTAGGCTTTTATTTGAAGTTGTTTTCTTAGAAATGGAACATCAGTTATTTTATTTTTAATGTTTAACTTATATATGAATGACATTCGTTTCATAACATATATATAAATGACTTCTTATCAAGAAGATTAGGCCCCCTTCAGCAACATTTGCCCTGTTTCTTAGCACAAACAAATATCTACTGTATAAGTATTTCTAGTTCATCACCATACAAAACAAGGTTAATATAAATTGTACAGCCTGTCCTGTATGCATCGTGTATCGTCTATCCACTCAGATATGGAAATAAAGATTAGTATGTGGCATAGGCTAGTGATGAATTAATGTTTCTTATCAACTCGCAGCACTTTGACAGTTTGAATTATTGCCATTCCTACAAAGACCTTAGACTAGATAAGGCTAAATGAGAGAAAAACAATTAGACCATGGCCATAAATCATTACCACAATTATTGCAACACTTGCCTGCTGTACAGTTGGTGTTGTGCCACCCGAGTAGAAGCATTAATATCTGTAATCAGATGAGACTTCACTGGCCTCGATAGTGAGACAACACTGCCATGAGCTCACTATGATTAGATAAGTAGCCAACCAAATTATGGAGAAAATATGTCTTTTATCCAAGCATCCAAAAGAAGCTGTGAGAACATTAGGAATTCTGATGCTACAGAACTAATTAACCATAGGCTTTGTATGGCGCTAAATGAGGTATAGCTAGTGCTATGTTGCCTTCTTTGAACAATATGTTTATTATTTAAAGATGCAATCCACAACTTTTTAGCTTTATTTTATTTTATTTTGTTTGAATTTCTTTACAATGCCTCGTTTGTGGCATGTCCACATACAGATTGAGCATTCTACTATTGATCATTTCTACCTGTTATCTCCATTTGTCAGTGGCGAGCGATAACTATGAATAGTTAATCACTCCCCACTGTTAGTTACTAAGATACAAGTGTTGTTGGTTTGTACACATACATTGAATATACAGTATGTTTTGTATATGCTTTCAATGAAGGCTTTGATGTACTGTACTGTAAGATAATATACAGTATGCCAAATGCTGTGAAAAAAAGAAATTAAACTCAAACTCATCTGGTAGATTGACGTTTTTGTATTTTGTTATATACTACTATATATACTGTATATTTCCAACAAACAATGGTTGATATTTTCTTTTGCCCTCAGAACACTCCTAATAGTTGACAGGTATAACAAACCTATCAATGACTAGTGCTCAAACGTAATGACACACCAGAGTGGCAAGTGCACGCATACAGCCTGGGTTTAAAGCAGTGGAATTTCAAACAGCCAACTGCAACCAAAAATAAAAGTGTAGGCTACATTTGCAGGAAATACAACTGAATCCAATTGAATTATAGTAGAGATGATAGAACCACAAGTGTCCCCTATAGCTTGACTGATAGGGGTAGAGAAAAGAATGGAGAACCTCATGCAACTCTAAGAGCAGTTCTTGCGATTCTTTTCTATAAAATACACCTGTGTTGTGCATGTGCTTTTACTTTCTATTGTAACTAAGTAATAGTAAGCCTACTTGCTGTGCCTTATTGACATAGTGCTCATTTGGTCTAATTGGGGATTGTTTGTAATTCTTTTGCAGCCTGCTTGTCTTATTTATGTTTTGTGCTGGTCTTTGCCGACCACCGGTTCTGATAGCGTGTAGGGCATATTAATACTCTCTGTGTGTGTAGGGCAAATTAATACTGGCACTTATTGGCATTGTAAACATTAGGTTGTGGCAGTCAATTTAGCCTGTACATTCCATCATCTCTCACCACAATACAAACTTGCTGGATCCACACATTTCAGTATTCCTCTCAGTTTACACATTTAGCACTGTGAAGCAGAACTTATGCGTTTGAACGCTATTAACCAATGAGAGTGGGATCTGCCCGTACGGGCAGCAATTTTTTTTGCTCTAACTTAATGGCCGCTAGAGTGTGATACAATGGGCGAAAGTTATCAATAGCACTATGCTCAATTTGTATGTTTGTGTCACAGGTTCCCGACACAGCTAATTTGAATACCACCATCAACAGACCACGAGACGTGAGAATTTCTGAAAAATATAACAATTTAGTTTGGGTGATTAACATACAATAATAAAAATACAAAAATAAGCCCTATGCTAAGCTAACCTATCCCTACAAGAATCCTAAAAGTCCAAAACTAAAACAACAGGGTAATCCAAGTCCGTGGGAAATAAGTTCTTGATAGTACAGTCCATGTGTTTCCCCCAATGTCGTGGCCACCGTGCGTACTTCTCTTCCTCTCTCTGTGCTGGGGAATAGGACACAGGAAAGTACAAATAAACTCGGCTCTATCAACCACCAACCGCACACACACACAAGAAGGGAATTTCTAGTTTCCTTTTTGTGGTGTTTAGAGAGCAGTGTATCGAGTCCACTACTGGCTCCGGGTATTCCTCTGCTCTGCCGTCCTGTCTTTACTTGGGCATATCGTTCGACCGCGGTACATGACACTCCATCAGACATATCCTCTCTCGTCTGATCCGTCTCGTCTGTCTCCTCCATCTCGTGTCTAAATAATCACACAGTGAGTATACATTTAAACACCACACACAAAATATACTTACTCAAAATATTAATAAAATGTCACAGCAAAATAAACTTGAAAACACTGGTTAACGATTCACTAGGCTACTTCTTGTTATCACCCAATGACTTGTTAGCTACTGACATTTGTAGGCCTACACTACAAAATATGCATTATAATGAAATTTTAAAAGTGTCAGGCAATGGAAAGTAGTCATTTGATTCTTACTATGTTATTTAGGGTTATGCTAACGTATTTTTCATAGTTTGCTGATTTTTTGTTTATAAATTAAAAACTATAAAAAATAAATTCATAATATATCCATTATACATCCATTTCCATCTGAAATATGTGTCAATTTTTTTTTACGTACTGTAGACGTCAAACTTTTGCCTCAAAGGGTGATATGTTCTAATTTTTATGTCATTGCATAACGCTTCCCTCTGAAACCCTCCAGTCCCGCTTAAACAGCCTCTTTGAGTCTAAGCAAAACACTTGTTTGTCTCTGAGAATTGCTGTCTCAGAGACAAACACTTGTTTGTTAAATACTCTGTATATACATATATTTGCGTTATTATATATTTGCTTTCTCAGAATCCTTCCACCAAGCATATCCTTTTTCAATCTCTCCCTTCTCGTGCTACACCTGCTTAGCAGATCTAGCTAGCGAGATAGCTTTTAGTCGACTTTGAATTTTGGATTTTGTGTACTGCCTTTTGGGTACTGCCTCATCTTCTAAATCTTCTACTGACAGTAGCTATGAGTTGAAATGGGGAGGGAGTACAGAGGAAATTACATAGTTCTTACTATGTAGCATTTATTTTCTGACATGTAGACATGTTATTATAGTTACTGACTTTTTTTAATTTGATATTTGGTGGATATGTAATGAATACACCACTCTGCAATATATTGTGGATATTTTAACTTTAAAAATCACTTTCCCATGGCTTTAAGTTAAAATCTTTTCAAATAGCAGCTTTAAATATTGGTTTGTTGTGTTAAGCACAGAGATTAAGAAGTTTGGCTTAACTTTCACTGGTGATGTGAAATGGAGGTATTACATGCACAGAAAGTCAGATCGCAAATCATGCCTTTTCTGTCAGTTTGACACAGATATAATGACTGTTTTAGAAATACACTACAATTGACTGCATTTTACTAGACACTACTTGCAGACTTATACACAGCAGCACAAAAGATAATTGGGGCCGTGTGGCTTAGAGGTCTGTGACCTCACAGACCTCTTCTCCAAACTAAAAGCCTACCTGTAAGTATATCCTTGAGAAAAATACCTCACTCATACTTTTTCCAGGGACGACATGTCAAATTGTGAAACGAAAGTTTCCTCACAGATGGATAGCAAAATAGTGAAAAACAGTGATGATTGAAATTGTGATTACATTCATAACATTTAAATGGTTCTTTTAAAGTATCAAAAATATACCTCTATACTGCTTTTAGTGTCTGTATGTCTTTTATTGTCCATAATGGGGATGAAAACTCTTCTATTCATACTTACAAAGAGACAGCCATTAGAGCGTACAGAATCAGTATTTACTGATCTACTGTGCTTTATTTTGGTAGCTCATGCATGTATTGTAAATGTGGACTGAGAAAATAATTTCTTTAAAATACTGTTTGTTTATATGGAGTGGCTAAAGTGGCTGAACTGCGATAACTGAAAGCTAACTTCTAATGTATATTGTTGGGGAGAAAATGGTTGAAAATGGGAAAAATATGTATTATTAAGTTAAAGGGACACTTCTTGATTTGTGTCTGGAATTACAGCATCACAAAAATGTTGTTTTTATTTGAAACTCAGAGTGCATGCACCTCCCACACTTGAGTGCTGAATGACCTGAATTCCTTTCTACCCCTCCCCTACAGCAGTCATAACTCACACAGTTTTCTACCCCTCCCCTTACGGCCATCCACACATGTGTTGTGTTTAAAATATAAATAGTGAATAGTTTATAGAAAGCCATATTTCAAACATATATCGAAACCCTGAAATATGGCAAAAATGATAAAGCCACTAAAACCATAGATATCTGTGAAAATATTGCACTTTTTTAAATGTAGCCCTCTAGTACAGTACATTGGAATATGTGATCGTTTAGATAGTCCCCTTATTTTTGCTACATTTCCCAAAATGTATTTTGAATGCAAAATGTATTTTCAACACTTAAAATAAATTACACTTATGTATATTATTGACTAATGAATAAAGTTCTATGAAAAAAAACTTCACTTTGTATTGTGTTACCATTTGCTTGCTCTTTATGTCTATGTCCAGATCTAAAGTCTTGCCCTAACCGTGGGCACTGCCTTTGATAATAAATTGACCGTTGAATCCAACTGCCATAGAACGGATGACAAATGTCAGTCACAGCTATTCTTCCTTAACAAACTCACGCAAGCGAATGTCAATCAGACAGCCGTGAAAGCTTTTTACACCACATTTATTGAGTCAGAGTTGACCTTCAAAGTAACAGCTTGGTTCACCTCTCTCGAAAACGTCAAATTGGAGAAGGGAATGTCACATTAGAGAACTAAAATGGTCAGAAAAGTGAACAACGACGAAAGGTGGTAAGGATAATGGTCTTTTTTCGCACATCCTTTTAAACATCTCTGCCATCAGGGCCAGACAAAGACAGCCTCTTGTCAGGATCCTGGTCATTGCCCCTGTGTCTCCGCCCAGATCCGTGCTTGGTATGGGCCTCGTTATCGGCTAACTGCGCTCACCTGTGCCTG
>JAODLI010044900.1:0-17311 GCA_027575585.1 Percopsis omiscomaycus
ACTTTTTGTGTCTCCTGTTTACCCTCCCGTGGATTTATTTTTATTAAATTACCCTGAACCCCACTGCCTGCCTGCCTCTCTGTTATGCGTTTGGGTCACCGCTCTACCACACCGATCGTGACAACTATGCATTTAGACCAGAGACTGTCAAAATTCACTCTGGCTGCCATCCAACAACACTGTCAAAGATTCGTGGACACTACTGACGTAGGTAAGTTTGTTGGGAATGCTTGGTCTTTAATTATAGGGTCCGCAAACAAACACGTCGACCGGTATCTTTGTGCCAATTCTCCAAGCCTGTCAGCAGCTTGAGAAATGTCACCGGCTGGTGCAGGAGTTGCGCCTGGATGACGGGCAGGTTCCAGAGATATTTCAGGCTGAACAGGGACCAGTTTGACCGCCTGAGATGCCGTGGTTGGGTTGAGTGTATGCGCGAGTGAAACGAGACCCAGGAACACAGACACGCAGAAGAAGGTCCGGTAAAGCGTGAGGCTGTGCTCGGTGTTTAATGAAGACACAATACAATAGATCTGGCTAGCAGCCGTTTGCTAAATAAACTAGCACAATGCCCCGCAATGTCCAACACTCGGACATGCAGTGGAAAATCCCACATCTAGTTTTAATATGCCTTGTGTGCTTACGGTATATCTTGACTGCATTTGGAACATGTGATATTAAGGAAAGAAACCAAGACCATTTTGTTATAGAGCTTCTCTGTGAGGGCAAGAATGTTTTCGTCTATCTTGTGCTTTTGAGCCATACAGAGGTATTTTGGCGCCGGGGAGGAGTAGAGAGGCAGGATGTTTGTGTCTCACTATAAAAGCCTGCACTATAAAAGGTGTTTTTGAAGGTCGTTTATTTCAATGAACAAGTACGGTCTCTGACATAGTAATACAATTAAAACCCCATTTAAAGAGTCATTTATAATATCATTTCCACAACAGACATGCCCAACCCCCTGCACTTATATCCTCCCTACAGGTGCACCTGACGACCCAATGAGGGTATAATTCGGCCCAGGTGAGCAGCTGGGTCTGGTCTGAATTCACAGTTAAGGTTTTACTCCTACTGATGCAAATACAAATGTAGAGCACAGTGTCACATCTTATATTAATGGAAATAACTTGAAAATAGTTTGATTATTGGGTGAAAATCTAAAGATTTCTGGGCTGGGCTAAAGCCCCAAATGTTTCATGACAGACCAAGCACCATAGCAACCATCACATACATTACATGAAGTTGGACATGCGCATATTGTTTGATATGAGCGTAATAATGTGTAATAACATCATTAGATAATATTATGAAGTGAAAAAAACCCGATGTAGACTAAGGTGTACTTGTGTGTACTTGAATGACACTATTCAATAATACCGTACACATTATGAAACCAGACTCACCGAATGATGATCGCTACTTGAAAACAAAATCCTGTGGTCCTTGCTAGCTAGTTTTACTTCAGTTAGCACACCACACGAAAAATGCAGAATAATTACGTAAGCGGCTAGGCCAGCTAGAAGCCCTATACCAAACAGGTCAAATAGCAAGCACAACATAGCAAACTGATTGGTTAAATATGACAATCAACAACATAGTCCCCATAGAGACAGAGCGTAATTAGGTCCACGCTTTATTTATACAGTCTATGGGTCCACGCCGGGGGGGAAAACAGTAAATCTCTCCATTGACTTTGTATTGTGTTAAGCTGCCTCCTTGTCATATCTGACTTATAACCAAAAACGGAAAAATGCTTAAGAGCTGCCGTGTGATTGGATGCACTACCAACAAGGTAAAGAACCCAGAATTAAGTTTTTATAAGCTGGAAGAATGGGACAACTGTGGGATCCAGACAATCAGAAGGCCTACCTCTTCTTCTCTGGTTGACTTAGGGTGCTAAAATAATCCCTTTGATATGGTGAAATATCGACTGTTTTAGCTAGGTAAAGCTAGCATATTGTGATGCCGATTGTGTTCCCCTCCAATGGGCGTAGTTTTGGGTGGTAATATGATGCGTCACCTGCCCAGGAGCTGCAGACGGTCAGCGCGCCCGACTTCCACATGGCTTTGCCGGCCTGCGGTTCATACCACAGGGGGTCAGAGGGCTCCAGTCTGTGTCGACGAAACCCAGGGGGCTTCCCCCACGTTCGCCTCACCCTGGTCCGGCCGCTTGAGGGGTCAAGCTAAAACGTTTCTTTAAGTTTGATAATTAGGTCTACCATTGGATGTTCATGACAGGTTATGTTGTCTTAGCTCATGTCGAGTTGTCATGACAAAGACATTTGCAGGTTATGTCATCTTGGTTAATGACAAGTTGTCATAACAATGTCAACTTGATATTAAACTTGACATTAATTTACTGTGACACTTAATGACAGTCATAAACATTCATAAAGACTCCTTCATGTCATAACCATGACATGACATGTGTCATGTCATGGTTATGTCAGTCTTGCACACCCTTTTAAATAAAGTGTTACCGTTCAATATGTCATGAAGATATCAATGATACAATGATATTTTGACTGAATTAATTATTTGATATCTACAATTCAATTCTGAGTAGTTATAAAAGGAACTGTAGATATCTCGAATATAATTGTTACTAGTATGAATATAATTTTCACTATTTACAATTGTATTTCAAATATCTGAAATGCAATTCAAGATATCTGAAATTACATTCTTACTAGTTACAATTCCAAGCCGACATATCAATAATTTCGACTAATCAGAATTACATTTTAGATATCTACATTTCCATTAATGAAATCTGTAATGTAAGAACAATTGTAGATATCTACAATGAACATTGCCACTAGTAAGAATTGAATTGTTGTTAACAACAATTGACATTTCCACTAGTGAGAATTGAATTGTTGATATCAATAATTAACATTTTAATATTGAGTGAAAGTTGAGTTGTAGATATCATTATTAGAATAGCAACTAGTCAAAATCTGGAACGGTCAATTCCACCTGGGCTTGAGGCCTGCTCTGGTGTAGTTCCGGACCTTGACCCAGTCACCAGGCTCCAACCGGTGCAGCAGGTCCTTTGGTGGGGGCGTCTCAACAGCTTTCACCTGTGAAGAGATGAGACTTACAGTAGGGCCAATATGAGCCCTTGACAATCAGGTTTTCAGGCTTTCGTGTAGGTTGTGAATGTTTGCTCCCCTTAGATCCAACGTAGGTGAATCGCCCACTCTATTGGTCTACCAGTAATTATTTCAAAGGGACTAACTCTGTCCATCACCAACTCATTAGAGTAAACTTTGCATGGGGAAATGGAGATTAAATCAATTTGTAGTTGCACAAATGGCCCCCAGGGGGCAGGCTGGCTCTGGGTCTTAAGTCTAGGGGCCCTTTGGACATCAGTAGTTCTGTCTTTGGTGGTGGCTACCTATTGATGGGAAATTAAGTGACCAACATACAGCCATGGAAAAAATGAAGAGACCACTGCATATTCTTGTAAATATAATAATATAAATATCAAAATAAAATAAAAAGTATATATTAAATAATTAAAAAATATATAAAATATAAATATAAATGTATCTAATATAAATGTAATTAAATGTAAATGGGCATTGGTCTCTTAATTTTTTCCATGGCTGTATGTGACAAAAGGCTGGCAGGGAATAGGAGAGGCAGACCTTATGTGCCTTACATCTTCACTTTCTGTCGCCCAGAGCTGCTCTGGATTTTTCATCCGAATCAGCTCCGGGTCAACTGTTAGCGGATACATTGTAGGATCATGTGACGTCTAAACTGAGCATAGCCTTGGTGTGTGAGGCCTCAGGCACATCAAGGACAGTGGCATCTGGAATGCACTGGATGGTACACCCTAACACAACAATTCCGTTCCCAACAGATTTGGACCAGCGAATGAACCTACGTAGAAAGAGTATTGTGACTGAGTGGCTGTGATAGGAACAATGGCGGTGGTGAGAGATTTCACCCGTGCCAAGGGAAAATTAGAATTTCCTGCGCCATAACCAGTATTAATGACAATCGGTGGGCCATAGGTAACTTTCAGCACCAGTGTCGATAAGGAAGTATATAGGTTCACCCTCTACATTTCTATGAAAGAACCCCTGTCTGTTGTTTGACAGAACAGAGGGGATGGAGCGAGATGTTCCTAGTCGCACCATTATCAGTTATGGCCTCGTCTGTGTGTCTCCCTGTGATATTTTTCTGTGTGCCTGTGATTTTTTCCGTAGAATTATGAGTGCCATGAGTACCTTTCGTTGCTCAGCTTCCTGTTTCATTCATCTGTTATGAGGGACAGCGGTGGGTAACACTTTTCAATTCCCTGCCAGGAGTTGCTTTGATTGTCTCTGTTCCAATCTGAACAGACCGTTAACAAAGACTTGAACCTTAGGCCCATCCACCTGAAAAGCTGGAAAAGGCAGTGAATACCTCTTTAAATATGTGCAGTCCTCAACTGTCCGCATTCCCGAGTTTTATTCCAGTTAGCGCGCAGAGGCAGGTCTCTTTCAGTGAGGCCTCAACCAATTTAAATACAGTGTCTCTATCTATGTCAAGCCAAACTCATGAGATTCATGAGTTTTCTCTGTCACTGCCATCGCAATCTAGCTTAGCTTTGACCTTCTCATATGTGTTGACATCCAGCCCGGTAGAACACAACTGTATGTAATCGACCAGGTTGGGGTTGTAGGCTGCGTCAATCACTCTCAACGCATCTACAGTATAGCCTTGTATAGATTGACTCTGGGATTGGGTAAGTCTATCAGTAGAGCATACATCTCGGCTGGATGCCATGGAGGGTGGTACTGATGGTTTGCATTGGAAAAGAGATTGACATTGCTTGTCACTTTAATGTCTGGGACAGTATTATCACTGTTAGCTGTGGCTGTCCACTGTCGCCTGTCATGTGCTTAGACTGGAATCCATGTCACTTTTATGTGTGGCACGGGCTCTGTGTCCCAACAGCTTAACTCGGCCTTGACATCGTTCTGTGAGTTAGCCTGTGGTGACCCTCCCTTTTCTGTATGGGGGATTTCTCCTACACTAAGGGTAGGACAGAGGGGCATGAGGCATAGTTTGAGGGCCAGCTTGGAGAAGCCTCGGCCTGTTTCGGCTGTTTCCATCCGGACCAGACATTCCGGATGGCTGTAGCCATCAAAATATAATTTTCTGCATCTGAATCGTCAGCCTGTATGTGTGTGATGGTGGCCGGAGATAAAGCATACCAAAATAAGAAGCAGGATGCAGCCTCATTTCTTCTTGTTACATTTTGCATTTGTTTTTGAGTTTTGAAAAACGGACTTGTTGATTGGTTGGTTTCTCTGTCTTTTCTGACAGAACCGGCCTTTAAAGGTAACTGGTTCTGGAGATGGGGTGGGGGAGGATGGACTTGACTTGCCAGTAGGTCACACAGCAGCGTAAAAACAGGAAGGGATGACATATATTTACACCCAACCTCCCCCATATGACGCCTCTGGCACTTCCTGATTTTAATTCCTTATTCTAACTTGAACTACTGTGCAAAAATACTTCAGGACTTCCAAGACAAAGACAAGTTTGGTGTGGTTTAGAGATAACTTACCAATGTTGCATTTTTTCGATAATTATAATATTATTCATGTTAAAGGAAAAAGGGCAAAAAGCATGCTATTGTAAATTAGGCCATTGTCTTGTATGGGGCTTTTATGTAGGCTAATATTGTATCAACTTGTCACACAAGTTATAGAGTTATAGAGTGTCAGAAAATTTGTAGCCATAATTTACCAAACTGACCAAATGATCTAGTTCTTCAACAAAAGTACTTGGATATACTGTAAGCACATTTTCCTACAGCGATGCCATTACTGACTTACTTATTTCTGTGCAGCAGGGCCTAAAGTATAACTATGTTCATCTTAATTTGAATATATGACGCAGATGCAGAATTCTTGGTGTGTAATGGTTTATTAAGTATGATAGAAAGATAAGATTGAGGAGGCATCAAATTAAACAAGAGGAATTGATGCAGTTTCATTAAACATTTGAGGCAGTGTGTTCTGTGATCGCAGAAGTTTAACCTTTTATTTCATTTCCTCCAATAGATCACAATTGGCATATGCCTTGAAGGGTGTGTGGCGTGTGTGTGTTTTAGGATTCAGACAGGAAGGGTGTGTGTGCCGAGCGGTTTCCTTTTTAGCAGTGGGCTGATCAAAACGACTAGCAGACTCAGGGGTGTGAAGGGTGTGTGTTCTTGCTGGGTTTTTGCGGTAGCTCAGTTGTAGCATGCGGTAGTGCCTGAACATTGAGTTGCCTACGCTATGTGTTAGCTGCATGTTAAAAAAACTGAAGCTACCACGTTGTTCATTTCATAATCTGAATCTTGTGGTATAAGAAGCTGTAGCACTTGTCTTACATTGGCCCCAGGCATGGGAAACATCAGACTGAAGAGCGTCCATGTGACTTGGTTTCCGTTGCTTGCCTGCTTCCGTGACTTGTAAAGAGGCAACAGTCAGTCCCATAGGCAGAGGAGAGGAGAGTGCTTGAAAATACACGATGCACCACTAATTTGCCACACCGTTCAGCCAACCAGGGATATGGTCAGGAGAGAAACCATCACCTAACCACCAGTGTAAGTAAATGAACTGCAGCAGAGTACAGCGCTGTGCAAGTTTATCATTGATCTAAGACAAGGGTATCCATGAGACTAATATGATAAGCTTTAGGGGTTAATTGCAACATGTAGGTCTAGTATTTGGACTGGACATTTATAATAAAATATAAACTTTTCCCGCATACTGTAGTTAGTAAATGTAATTTGCATTGTCATATTGATATTATATGTATACTTATATGTATTCCTAGTATATATGTAATATATGAATATGTAATTTGTAGTCCATGGGTATTATGTGTGTGCGCCTGTGGTGTGTGTGTATCTATATCTTACCTATTGTTGTATTCCCAGTTCTTTTTTTTGTATATACTTACACATTAATATATACATATGTATATATATATATATATACTATTGTAATTGTAATAGTATATATATATATATATATACTATTGTAATTGTAATTGTATATATATATATATATTTATGTATATTTATATGTACAGTATACATCTATATATGTATGCTATCTTCGATCTGCTTTCTGTATGGTATAAGTACCAGAACATAACAAAATGAATGATGTATGCAGTATTCTTTAGTATGCTTAATGGATTTTTTAGGATTTTTATATCAGTTTATTATTTGATAATATACAGGATAGTCTAGTGGTCTGGGTGTTGGACTCCCAGAAGGTTGTGGGTTCAAGCCCCAGAACCCACGACCTGGTCTACCTGTAAGCATCCTTGAGCAAGATACCTAACCCCTATCTGCTCTATGTAATAGCACAATCTAATTGTAACTCGCTTTGGATAAAAGCGTCTGCTACAGGACCTAATTGTAATTGATAAGGCTGTCCGGCTTAACTTTGTCCAATGATCAAAGATTGATTGATTTCAAAAAAGTAAAAGGTTTTGCTGTTTTTGCTAGTCTCTATTATCTGTTGGTATAACACAGTAGTGAAATATAGTATTAAACATTTTTATTCATTTACACGTAATGTTCAAAATGCATGTTTGTCTATAGGTTTGTTATAAAGTTAAAATCAGCAAATTTCCTAGAGGTAATGTAAAATTATATTTAATGTTTCCGACAGTGAAAGAGAAAACATATTACTTCATTAATCATTAAGAGCCTTCCTTAACTACTTTTTGCTGTTTCTTTCTTCAGATGTATGCCATCTACTTCAATCAACACACCCGACAAACACAGGTATACACAGGAGTTATCTAGCTTAATTTAGCCTACAGTAGTAGTAGTATGTTAGCCTAGTTGCCAATTTAGCCTGTAGTAACTAAACTACAGTTGAATCGATAGAATATCCAAAAGATCATTAAAGGCATTTCTGTTAAAGACATGTTTTACTTTGGTCTCTGGTATTATCTTTATTTTTGTGGAACTCATTCATTTTGCTCAATTTATCTAAAAAAAATAGCCAAGGAGTTGGTTATTGATTTAAGGAAAAGAGTGCCGAGATCAGAGGCCTACTAGTTTTTGTCAAACGGGAACAAGTTGAGATTATTCTTTCATGTTAAAGGAACAATGGGTCTCGTGTGGTTGTATGTTGGGAAAATCAGCCGAGGATAAAAATAGGATAAATAAACTGATTGGCTCCTGCAATATGTTAAAAATGTTCAAGTAGAATCACTATTATTTTTCAGTTGCCAATAGATCCGCAAAATGCATATTTCTCTATATTCAGCTGGTTTAGTGTTTAAAAAAGAAAATAAACACATATTTAAAGCGATACTGAACTTTTACTAAACCATTGCCGCAATATAAGACACTAAGTACTCAGATTGATGTTTGTGGACCAGAACCGGATTAATATTTTTGATCCTCCATTGGAAGCCGTCTCTACTGGTGTTCTCAAGTTACTGCAGATTGCAGAATTGTTGTAGTGTTTAATTTAATATAGACTGTTTCATTAAAACCTGATATATACCCTAAATGAACTTCTACAACAAACATACTAGAGTAATTTGAGAATATATTCTACCAGCAGAAACAGAGATCAAGCGGTACATTCATGGTAAATGTCAGCATGAGGACTTTTTATAGAGATAAGGAAGCTACAGAGTTGAGGGTTTAACAGAAGTTCGGTATCACTTAAAGGGAACAGTGGTGCTTATAAAGTGCTACATGTGCTATAGCACTTTATAAGCACATGTATACAGTATGCCCATAGAAGCTTTATTGAAGGCTTAATAAAGCCTTTGTAAGCCCATCGAGCAGTCTTCCCTATTTCCCCTCAGCCTTATGTTCTAATGAATATTCAAGAAGGGAATACATTACATGATACATTAGTAGCGTTTTTTTGGTCTAGTGTTTCGGACAAGGTTTTCAGGTACTGAGGGAACATAGGGCTGAGGAAACATAGGTTTGAAGGAACATAGGGCTGAGGGAACATAGACATGCTCCCCACCTCAAGACCTTCTCACTTTCTCATTCTTGTTGTTCTACAGTGAGGATGTTAAGATGGCAGTCCAACAGCTCACTCCTACCCTACTGTTCTTAGCCTGGAGCATCCTGATGCCATCATTAAGTCATCCACAGCAACATCCATGCCGAGTGGTAAAGTCTATTTTTTCTGCTTCTCTTGGAATGGTTAGAGCCAAGAAGCTAGAGCATGGAGGAATTTCTGTTGATCAGAAATACAGTGTAAACATTGTTAATTCAAACGGAAGATTTGGACAATATCGACATAGGCCCATTTTCATCAACCACCATTCCTGTGTTCCAATGGCACGTTGGGTTAGCGAATCCAAGTTTATAATTGTAAAAAGGCAAACTCATGAGAAAACCCTTTCGCAATTATGTTAGCACATCTGTAAAGAAGCAATAAAACGGAACTTTTTTAGACTAGTATCTGGAGCATCAGCATTTGTGGGTTTGATTACAGGCTCAAAATGTCCAGAAACAAAGAACTTTCTTCCGTAACACGTCAGTCTGTTCTTGTTCTGAGAAATGAAGACTATTCCATGCGAGACATTGCCAAGAAACTGAAGATCTGTTTACTGCTCAAACCAGAATAGAAAGGGGTACATAGAGTCTCTAGTTTGAGAAACTGAGGTCCTTAACTGGCAGCTTCATTAAATAGTACCCACACAACACCAGTCTCAACTTCAGTTAAGAGGTGACTTTCAGATGCTGGCCTTCTAGGCCGAGTTGCAAAGAAAAAGCCATATCTCAGACTGGCCATTAAAAGCTCTATCCCTAAGCCCTTTTGTCAGGTCGCTGCCTCGAAAAAGCATTCTCAGACTGTATAGAGTATATCTCCAAAACTACAAGGGCTATACAGATAATCTAGGTACCAAAAGAAAGGTAACACCTGTGAGATTTCTCTTGAAATAATTAATGTGGATGTTAATGGGTCAGAGTACATGAAGCTAGAACACAGAAATAAACGGAAGATTTAATTTTCGCCTGACAGAAAACCATGTTTTACAATGAATATTTGATTAAAACTATGCAGACGAAGCCCCAAAACACTTTTGGACCATAGCACTACATCTTATGAGAATATGTGTCAAGTTTGATGTCAATAAGTTGAATAACTTCAGAAATTTCCTTTTTTTAGTAGAAGTATGATTTACAAATAGATACATTTTGATGCTGTTATAATTGCAAATAACTCTATAAATATATGTTTTTTTATTTGTAACGTTAACAATATGTACAAAGTACTTTCTGAAATGCCTTCAAGACTAAACATTTGTTGACTTGAATGCAGTCCTGTCCCTGAAGTGCTGCGCAAATTACCATAGAAATGCATTACAGCTCTATCTCGGATTTACGGATAGTTCAATGGGTGTTTGTCGTAGCGACAAATGGCTTATATGGTTGGAATCTGTGGAGTCTCAGCTTTCAGTCGACGTATCGCTTGTGTAGATAGCACGAAAAGAAAGGACGATATTTACGATCTTTTAGCGAACTTTTGTGCGCAAAGTGAGCGTAAAGTTTACGATATGCTTATTTATTTGTTTAGGGTTGGAATTAGGTTTAGTTTGGGCAACAATTGGCTCGATAGTATCATAGTTCAGACCCTTCTCTTTCCAATGGTGTGTTACATGACTGTTTTCACATGTTTAAAGGGCTTACGACTTCATTGTTTTGAGGACGGGTAGAGAATACCCAGATCTGGTTACTCCAGGGATATAGAGGTTAATCAGTTTTCAGATTTGCTAACATAACATGCTAAAAAGGATTTTCTAACTTTGAACTTGAAACTTGAACAATGTGCCATTAGAACACAGACGTGATCGCTGAAAATCGGCCTCTGTACCCTTATTTAGATATTCCATTAAAAATCAGACGTTTCCAGCTACAATATTAATTTCCAACATTAGCAATGTCTACACTGTAATACCTGCATTTATTGTACTTTGGGACATAGTAGACTGTAAACCTAGATTATTTTACTGTTGTGCAAAACAATATGTTAAATAACAACATATCGTACTATGTACAAATGTAGAAATTATTGCTAGTTGAATCAAATCAATAAAGGCAGAGAAATGCACTGCTCAGCTCTGTCGTACAGTTTTAAAATGAATTTTTCCTGTCTCAAGCATGAATTGAAACTCAAAGAGGAGGAACTGCAGCCATGTCAAAATAAATAATTAAATAAAGCTTTACATTTTTAAAAGTACCCTATACGGCATACACTTACATTCATGAAGGTTTATGTGAAGACTAACTGCGAACTACAAGTCAATATGAACAGACATACAAACTGTAAATAGCATATAAGTTCAATTAGAGTGCATTTGTGACAACAAATTAAATTTTTCCTTTCCTTTTTTTTCAGATCCAAAGAGCAGCTTTCTGCAACAATGCCAAGCTATCATATGTCCCTATACATCTGCCATACAACACAGAAGAACTTCAACTGAATAACAACAAAATTAAGACACTATTAAACAGTTCTCTTCAAAACTATACATTTTTAAACACCTTGAGCTTAGCAGGTAATAGCTTGGAAATATTAGAATCAAACACTTTTCGAGACTCACAGAAGTTGGAAAGCCTTTATTTAGCAGAGAACAAGCTCTACGTTGGATACCAGGAATCTAGCCTTGCACTGCTAAAGCTGCCTGGACTCAGAATTCTAGATCTTTCTGATAATGAGCTTGATGACAATATGGCCTCTATTCTTCTAGAGAATCTGACATCTCTGGAGTACCTCAATCTTTCCAGAAATCTCCTGCTGAGGCTGGATGAGAGCTCATTTAGGAACCTCCACCAACTTAAAGAGCTGGACTTGCAGAGAAACCTGCTGTTTGAGATTGACAGTGCCTTTGACAACACTTCTAAGCTCCAGAGGCTTAACTTGGCATTTAACTATCTGCCTTGCCTAATAGATTTCCACATGACCCAGCTGATGGTCCTGAACGCAAGCCACAATTCAATTGAGTGGTTTATTGCAAGCCAGGGCATCTATGACACCTTCAACCTGGAAACACTTGATCTGTCAAACAACAAACTGCTCTTTTTCCCATTTCTGCCCAGTCATAGTCGCTTACGCAACCTGTACCTGTCACAAAACTTTCTACGCTTTTACGAACACCTGGCAGACAATTCAACCACCTCAAATTCGAGCACAAGCATTCAATTCTACAATCTAAATGGCAACATGCGCAATGTAACGGCACAACTATGGGACGAAGGACTCCATGGCGACATCTCCTCTCTGGAACTTCTAGACCTGAGAGGTAATCTGGTGGGGTATTTACCTAAAGGATTTATCAGCAAAATGCCACATCTGTCAAGACTTCAGATGTGCACCAACTGTTTGGAAGTACTAGATTTTACTTCAGAACACTTCTCCGGAAGCTTGTATGAGTTAGATGTTAGCAACAACAGGCTAAACAATATTGTATCTGATCATGGTAAGATGACAGTCCTTGGCAATCTGACTTACCTTAACTTGAGCTTTAACAATCTAGAGAGGGTACCCTCCAGATTATTTTCTTCACTACCAAGTCTGAGATCAGTAGATCTTAGTTACAACAACATTGGAATTTGTTCTTCTGGAGAAATGAGCAGTAATACCTCTGACTGCGTGGTATGGAATAATGCAGAATCTCTAAGACACCTCTACCTTAAGGGATGTAAACTCAAAAGAGTTCCAATATCTGCATTTGCAGGAATGCTACTATCGAAATTGGACCTGTCAGACAACCGAGGTGTCATTCTTGAGTCAAGTTCAATACAAAGTTTAAGCAGGACTCTACAGCATCTTGGCTTGGGCAACACAGACATACAAACATTTGACTTCTCCCCTTTTATCAAGCTTAGGTCCCTAAACATTTCTGGTAATTCCCTCATTCATCTGCCCTCTTCACTTCTAAACCTGGAGCTTCAAATGTTGGATTTGAGGGACAACAAGCTGTCCACAATCCCCTCTACTCAGGCTTATGCATTAGCACAGAAACATCTCTCTATTTTCCTTACTGGAAACCCATTCAACTGTTGCCAGATGGAATGGTACAGGGAATTTAAAACCGCAAAGACAGTCATTATGGTTGACCAGTCAGATGTTTCATGTCAGGATTTCACCACTAGAAGACACAGAATCGAACATTTTCAGTCACTTTTGTGTGTGCACAAAGAGGAGGAGTCAATTTTCTGGTACCTCCTGCTTATTTTACCTGCCTGTATCTCATTTGTAGGAATTTCTGTCATTTTCATCCTGACCTTTAAACGTAAAATGCTACATAAATCCTTTAAAAAACATTATTTTAGACCTACATCTTACTGATACTTTATAATGTGAAAAACACCATGTCTACTACATGTATTTTTGAAAATGTAATTTTAAAAAATAGCGTCCTTGCAGTATAAAAAATAACTGCATAGAAATTAACCTGCAATAAGTACGGTTAAATCTCTGTCGATGTGTATGGTTTAAAGTGTGGTTCATTACGACAAAACCTAACCTTGTATTGTGGGTGCACGGTATATTATGGGACATAATATACAGTTTAGTTGTGTGCATGTGACAGAGCATAGGCCCAGTGTTTGTGTGTACACAAATGCAGAAGTAATATGACGCAATGTGTTTCTATAAGCAGCAGAGGAAACGTGAAATTTCCTGTTTTGCTGAGATGTGCAGCAACTGCCCAGTTCTGTATATGAGAGAGGAGAGGTTTGAGGTTTTGTTCTCACCACTCAAGCAAGCAGCTGTACTTCGTTCACAATGATAATTCTCCATTCCTTCATTGAATTCCTTCAATGACAAAGGCCATGAGCACTGTAAACAATTTTGCGGAGACCCCTTAAACCTATAGCTTCCACATTGAAAGCGATTTGTTTCAGGGCCCTATCCACATCAAGTTAATAGACAACTGTTACCTCTGTGCAGACTAGTGGCATGATTGCCTGTTTACAGCTTTTTTAACTCTCACCTACTTACCTCCTCCTGTAACCTTTCCTTAAGCCAGCCTTTACTGGCTGGATGTTTTGAAGTAGAAGTGTGTTTTCAGAAACAATGGAAGTGAATGACTAATGAAAATTCAGAACTAGTTTGAGCAATGGATTATTGTTTTGCAGAATGTCAATTGTTCTGGAAAATTAATAACATACCACACTGGAACAAGAGAAAATATGGTCTTTGTAATTTAATTGTAAGATCTTGCAAGAAATGGAGAAAGTTCACATACAGTTTCAAGTCTGTCTGAGAAGTGTCCTACCTCCTAGAGATGGGGACAAGACATTTATACACGTGATTAGGTCAAAGGTCATACTGGCAAACAAAAAGAAAACATTCTCCTTAAGGCACACCCTTATCAACAGGAGATAGTAAATACCAGAGACTTGTCTTACAGGAAGGGGTGAGGGGAAATTAGTTCAAAGGGAAGCCCTGAACCAAGATGCAATTAACATACAGTACCAACCCCCTCACTGACTCTGCCCATGTGCTGTGTGTGTCTAAGAAAAAAAGCTGTCTAAACCTATAGAATTGTAAAACACAGAATTGTATGTAGTTCGAATTAAAATTCCATTACACAGTGCGATGACTTAATATTGAGGTAAAAAAAGGTAGAGTCAAGGGTTTAACAAAAGTTTAATTCCGCTTTCATTTAAATTGATTTTGAACTTGTTAAACCCTCGAATATGGCTTCCTTACATTAATATATACACACGCATGGTGTTTGGGATGAAAATAATACTTTTTGTTGTCTTGATTTATTTCCATTGTTTCTTCCAACTCTAAGAGCTGGTTGAAGTCTTCTTAGTGGTCATAACTTAAGTCTCTAAAATATAGCTGTAGTGTTTGATTTGATATGTCTGGGATTATCTTTGATGAAAATACAGTATATAACATCACTGGGTAATTATGAGAACACATGCCAGGTACCAGCAGAGACTATGACCAGCTTCCTACAGTAGATGTGTGTTTTTGAGAGGTCAATGGTGGCTCAAAAAAAACAACAACAAAGACATATCTCTGAGGACATCTGAGTGTGAATTTACATAAAGTTATGAGTTTTAAAAAATTCATAGCTACTTTTATTGCAAGTCAGATTATTGTCAGGAACCGTGCTGCACAGTGTGCAGGCCTAACCAGAAGAAAACCAGAATACCGCTGTGGTGATGGCCTGGGTCATGGTGGTTGGAACACAGAGAGATGAATATGGAGAGAAGTATTGCAGAAGCTTGGGTGATGATCTGTTTTATGTAATATAAGGAAATAATTCGCGACAGTAAAGTCCCAAAGATTTGCTTACAAGAGCTGAAGCCACAAGATGGAAGCTTAAACATACTTACAAATGTAATACAGTACATTATACACACATTTAGTGTAGATAGTCATTAAAACTGTAATAATTGATCTTGCTAGGATAATTTAAACTGCTTTCTTATTCTGTGTAACTGTCTTGTGTTATATCTGTAACTTTTATGTCTGAATGGTGCTTTTCATAAACAGGTGGCTCTTAGGAAAGGGTTTCCTTAACTCACTTCAGACTGTAAAATGAAAAATAATAAAATGTTGACACTAATGTAGAAAACTATACTGCCATTCCCTGACATTCTGTAGTTATTTTACAGCAATCCTTGGTTGCTGCTGAGTCAGTCAGAGGTTCCTATTACACCATTCTGACCAAGGCCATCCATGTATTCTAGTGTGTTGAAAGGGCTGTTACAGCAAGAGGATATGACTAAATACCATACTTAATTCAGTGTTGTATTTGTTATTTTGTAATTTCTTTGCAAGCCTTGCAAAATTCTTGATATGAGCGGTTTCTCCAAGTTCAGTCCCTAACAAACGGAATTGACCACAAGTTGATTCCAATTATTCATTGTTTTGAGCCTCCTAAAACTGTGATGAATCTCTGTTTCAAAAATTGACAATTCAGTGTAGTCATGTGTGTTTAAACTGTAGCCTATGAAAGGTATTATAAGCCCAGTCAGAAGTGTCAACCGGGTGGTACGATTCTCGATAACCGTAGCATCCCCATGTAGAGCAGGACTGGATAACCCAGGTCTAACAAGTAGATGTATTAACCTGTATCTGCTCCTTTAGAGTAATAAATCAGTCTTAACCTTTAATTCAGACAAAGATTAAGACCACAATGGACAAATCAAAAATTCAGATAAGACACCTTCTTCCCTGGCTCCTCCCCAGCTCAGGTTATAAAGTAATGTAACAAAGTATTTTAACAATTTGTTTTTGTGTTACCCCCTCGTATGAGGTCATTAATGTGGCCAGTTTATATAAAAGGAGCTCACAATACAATGCATGCATTTAATTTTTTTTATCTAATCAGTAATAGTGATTTTTCAAAATTTTCTTTAAAAATGGTGTAGATTTAGTGTATTAACATTTATAAAAATATGTTCAAGTATGTAATGTAGCTTTATTTTAATTTCAGCTAGGTCAAACAATATGGTCACTAGCAACATTAAGCTCAAAACTTTAAGTTCAGGACTTTGTTTACAAGGTGAATTAACTTTTAATTCTAAAGCTTTTTTTTAATTTATAATGCTATTATAATAAATATATATGCTGTACTGTATGTTGTATTTACTGGTAGCAAGCAGGTAAACATTCTTTCGGTGTAAGTTGTAAACAGTTGTAAAGGAGTAAAATCTTATTTTACACAACAAGGTATGTGTTTTGAGTTTCCCATGTCCAATATACTGTATATATAAGCCTAATGCTTAGATCTATAGGTTAATAAATGTTCTATTTTAGTTTGGCTAATCAACAAAAATGCTGCTGATTAATAATAATAATCCACATATTTGTAATTTGATAAGAGTTATGCGGCAATGTAATTAATGTGTCAGTTCATAAATTATCCTTAAAGTAACTTAATTTAATAAATATTTGGTTAGAAAATACATATTTGTAAAATGAACTCATAGGCCATAAATTATATCTTGTGTTATCTTAGCTAATTGAATTTATTTCATTTCATGTGCTCTTGCCTACAGTAATGTAGACATGACACTAAACAAATGGATCTACACCCGATAAACAGACCTATACTTAAATGACATGATGTTGGAAATAACTTTTGTCAGCTAATGCAGTTGTGGTTTTATGCATGATTTCCAAACTTGGAGATAGTAGAGTCAGTCACGCTCTTACTTTGACTCTGCTCACACATGCAGCTAGACACCAGGGGCCTCATGTATAAAGGTTGCGTACGCACGAAAATGTTGCGTACGCTGGTTCTCACGCACAGTGTGTGATGTATAAAAACAAACTTGACGTGAGAATGT
>JAODLI010044911.1:0-39096 GCA_027575585.1 Percopsis omiscomaycus
GTAATTATTTTCCGATAATTACTGGGGACAATACATTATCCCTTACATAAGCAGACGCATTTATACCAATGTATTAGACTATTTCGCGTATAAGTTCTGGATGTCAAACAACCTAACTTTGTTTCCAGGTGCACCTGAGTAAATTGTGCCACAATGCCTACAGAAATAGAAATGTGTGCTGCAGGCAAACTACAGTTTTGCAATTGCCGTGATTTCTCGCCTATTTCTTGTCAGTGGCTAGAGCGGAAAAAGGAGGTAGCAGTTTATTTTCACATTCACGCTATAACATAAACACACATGGACCTAACGGATTTCCAAAAATACACGTAAAAATCGGTTTTGCGTGGTTTGCGTGCGGTTTGCCCCTTTAATTTTTATGCATCTGCATTGGAAGTCTTGTTGAGGTTTGAGAATTTTAAACGGAAGGTAATTCATAAGAGACACTAGGGGCTCTAGTTTCCGGACTACGCAAGGCCGGCAGTAGCGATAGCGTTTGTTCTCTTGCCTGGGCGCATTTGCTAATTTCCTGGTACGCCATGACATCCTTTGCACCGAAATGGGCGTGGAGGTGCAGTAGAGGGTGTGTCAGTCAAAATCAGGTGGCCCAATGCTAGTTTGGTGTCAAATAAAATATTGCTCTAGCATCTCCACCATGTCAGACCACGTCTTAGTGCAGACACAGGTGCTTTGTGGTAGTTTCCAGGTTTTAGGCGGTTAAGGTGCATTAAGCACAGACTCTAAAATCCCACACGCCACTTTCATGTATGTTATTTGATCTATTTCGTGAATACTTTAACTAATGACTACTGTCCGTAACCTTTTTAATCACAATACAAAATATATACACGTGTATCATGGTGGTTTATTAGAGGTGCCATATTTGCACACTTGGCGAATGTGCACTTCCTGAAGATCAGTTTTGACAATTTCCTCCCGGGAGAAGCTTCCTCCCGGGAGTCTGGACTTTGCCAACGTTTACGAAATTGGCAGTTCACCGAGACAGAGAGTGCGCTGCTGTTAAAGGGAATGATAGGAGCTGATTTGACTGGCCGTAATTGAAGACAGCCCCCACCACTGCAACTGATAATTTATTCATTCTTTTACAACTGTGCCGCCAATGCGCTCGATTGCCACAGCCACCTGTCCCGAAATTAGCAAAAAAGTATTGGCCACACCTTAAATCCACTTGCGTCGAGGACTTGCACCTTCTGCCTTCGCTTGTGCCTTGACCGGAAAACTAGGGCTTTTAGGACTTATTCTGTTGGTTGATTTGCTTTTTTTTTTATTAGAGAAGATTACTCTTTTGTAGTATTGAAATCCTCTCTTGCTTCATCGCTGTCCATTGTTAGCAGATGAGACATGAATGGCTCCTTGTATAAGAACCATCTCAGTTTCCAATTAGCGCACACACACATGCACAGGCAGGCTAGGTCCTAAATATCTGTCAAAGATACGAGCAGGCGAGCCGCAGCGCACACACGCAGGTGCAACAAAAGCCCATTATTTTCTTTTAAAATTAGCTTTCCAAAGCTCTGTCATAGATGGGGGGCAGGTTGTGAACACAACTGGTCAGGCAATGCATTTGAATTTAACAACTTCATCTTATTTTTAACAAAATAAAATGGGCCACAGATCATTTCATGAAATATTTCCCTGTTAACCTATATGGATTGAGGCTTTCAGCTAAACAAACAGACCTTTCAATGCATGCATAAGTGTATTGGTTATAGCCTGACAGTGTGTGTAAGAGTCATTTATTAACAAAGCCCTGTAGCTTACACATCTATTTTGGTTTTACCCGGTGTGTGCATTCAATACCAACTGCAATATCTGGTTTGACCACTGTGCACCTAAGGTTCCCAATTCAATAATATCTGAGGAAGACTACATATCAGCCTCAACTCCATAATATCTCCCTCACCTCCAAAACATACTAAATCTCGTGCTCATTCCCCCTGCTACCGAACGATTTACAAAGAAAAGGGTGAGTATTAAAACAGCTCATTAATTATCGCAGCAGGTGGAGAGGAAGCGACACGGATTAAAATGAATCATGCACCTGTTCTGGAACTGCTGCTGGACAAACTGGTGTGGGTACACAATAACACCTGTGTTGGCTGTGTATTTGTATGAAAAAGAATAAATCCTGACAGCAGAGAAAACATGGACTTTTTCTACTTTTTCTATAAACAAAAGTACGGGGAAATAATTTTAGTAACACTTTATTTGAAGGGGTGTGCATAAGACTTACAGGACACCGTCATAACCATGACATGACACCTGTTATGAACATGAAGGCGTCTTTTTGAATGTTAATGACTGTTGTCATTAAGTGTCATTTAGTAAATGAATGAATGAAAATATTTACGAGTCCAAATTGTACCACTGTAGTTGAGGTTAAGGAAAGTATTCATGCGTGAATACTTTCTGCAATATCTACTTTTCAGATTAAATGAAAAATATAGATATTACATTATTACGTATGACCTTTTTTGGTACACTAGAGTACAGCTAAAAATATAATTGTAATAAAGTGCACTTTTTGTAAGTACACCTAAATATAACTTTGGAATTAAAGTACACTCAATACATTTACGCCTAGGATCCCGAGATATTACAAATAAAAAATGGAGATGTTGACTGTCCCTTAATAGATTCTGTACTGTAATATTGCCTATGAGACAAGCGCCGCTGTAGTCCGCTGGTCAGTGCTGAATTTCAGCAGGCAAATATATTTTTAATATCCAACATCTAATTGATTTGATTTGATTTGATCAAATAAAGTGAACATTACAATTCATATATTTATAACAAATGCACTTTTATCAACTTCATTTTGAATTCACATGACAATTTATCAACCCCATTTTAATTAAATAATTTTTAGCGCTCAATGTTTGTTGTATTATTTGTTGTACTGCATTGTATTGTTTGTTGTCCCTCACAAACAGCTATCATGCCTCTCTGTTAAAAATCCCAATATTTTCATAGTCCAATAATCAGACAATAAGGCCCAATACATTTATTCTGAAATGAATGAGCATTTCTAAATAAAATAAATAAATAAACAAATCAGATTGGGAAGTTAAGATAGAATGCCATTAAATTTTTTTCCCCCTGTGAATAGAAAAGTTTGCTTGTTGCCAGCCCTCACTCTTACACACAGGCCCATAAACACCTGAAATCCAAAGCCTATTTGGAAATGCAACAATAAACCTTCTCTTTTCACGCAATACACCTTTATGTTAGCCACAATTAATAATCATGCCTCAATCAAAAGAACAAGGCAATCATTTCCTGGTGACATAATGATTCAATGTGAGAGCCTGAGCACGACAGAATGAAAAGAGGAGAGAGGCGTGGATTGGAATAGTGGCCATGACTTAATCATCTCTCATATTATTACTGTCATTATCTTTTCAATCAGCACTTGCTTGTGCTCCGAGTGCGTTTTAATGACGGATCACCAGATAACTATTAGTGGCTTGTTTAAACCAAATGAGAAAAGATCTTGAATTGTAATATTAGGACATTTTTAGAATACGTGTCCAGGGTTTTGCAAAATATGTGCAATATGTTTTAATATCGCTGCATCCCAGGCGAGCATCTTTTTTTGTTGTTTTTACATTTTCAATACTTCCAAATTTATTTGTTGTAAAAAAATATTTTCTGTAAATTAATGTTACAATTTACAATTTGGCATTTAGCAAACGCTTTTATCCAAAGCGACTTACAATTACATGGTGCTATTACAAGGAGCAGATAGGGGTTAGGCATCTTGCTCAAGGATGCTTACAGGTAGGCCAACTCTGGAGCTCGAACCCACGACCTTCTGGCTGGGAGTCCAACACCTAGACCACTAGATTATCCTGCCCTGAATGTTGCTAACTGTGACTTATTTAAAACAAAACTAAAATCATAATGTGAAATGAGACAAGTAAATAATTTACAGGCCTTTGGACATCGTTTGATAATCGCATTACACCTGCTGCATACTGGACAGTTACAGTTAGGGGAAGTTCAACAGAAAGGCAGGCATAATGCTCAAAGTACACAATAATGATTATACACTGTTAAATCCTGTCTGAATAAATGCAGTTCCATCTTTGTTGTGAGAGACTAATCACAACAGGCTTGAAATGATATGACATTGAAAGGAGCGCTGACAACAGCTAATTTTGCAACAAGCCCGCGGGCAGACGCACCAATGACTAAATGAGTTTCTTCAAAAAGCAAAGAGAGACTTTTGAAGTTACAGTCACAAAACCAGAACCAAAGCAGACACCCAAGCAAATACTAAGCTAATAATTAGGTTTTGTTACACAGCATGGCTGTGGACAAGAGCAAACCTAGAAAACGTGTTCACAGTTTAAATGTAATTTCTTTGGCCTTTGTTAAAAATGAACGAAGAATAGACCTCATAGGCTGGTATGTCACTATTGCCCTATATGGACTCTGGATATATGTATAATATCCAAGATATGCGAGCAATAAATTCACAAAAACTGCTGTTCCGTAAGCCCTGTTACGGGTCTGCATGGCACGTAAATATGCACCTAAATGTTCACTTTTTTGCTAAAAAGGTTAGATTACGGTTACAGAAATCGGTTCACACTACACGACTTTCAAAAGTCGTCAGATTGCTGTACACACATTACATGACTGTCTTGTAATCGGGTTTCTTGAAGTCATTGTGGGTTTCACATTACATGATGACAGGGGGTCACACATTACAAGATGTTTCACAAGGAGCCGGAGGAATAGGCATATCTCACAAGCGGGATACATCCTGCTTTTGAGATATGCATCACACTACTGCTATGGAGGGATGTAGGTCCCAGTAGCATTCGCGCCTTGTCAACATGGAGCCGGTACATTTCTCAACATGCCTTCTTTCATTCCACCCCCCAAAAAAAATTACACCACTGACGTATTTAGAAATGTTGATAATCATTCAAATGTTAAAGGTTAAGTGGACAAGGGATACAAGTTGGGAACAGGTGTGTGTGTGATCTCTTTATTTAGCCAGGGCAGGAGAGAAGACTGGAATATACAACACGCACATGGAAGGGGCACGCTGGACCCTTCTGCTGGGCTGGATATTCTTCTGCTTATGCTCTCATTCATGTGTATTGAGAATAAACACGTCAGAAACAGTCTGTGAGATCTCTGCCACACGGTAATACTGTATAACCGCCTTGGTTTTATCTGATTCCCGTGTGTAAATTTAGGAAAGACACAAGCAGGTAATGTATTGTGAACTGAAGTAAACAAGCATGTCTAGACTAACCTGAGAAACATACCTGTCGGTATCGTATGATCCAGTAGCCTACAGCTATAGTGCTAAAGAACAACTAACCATTCTTGCATGAAATCATCTACTGATTAATCCAAGATGTGTCTGCAGATCAAAGAAACGGTTTCTGCTACTGTAAATCCCATCTCCACGTCGATTTTGTCTCAACGAAGCTGATGAGCAGTCTCCCACAATGCTTCCTGTTAAAAGTTTGACAAGCCATGCAGTGGCCTAATGAATATTTCAGAGGGTGTTATCTAACTGACGGCTGAAGAACAGCACAATTAATTGGGGGGCTAAATTTGGTCACATGTTAAGGGAACTCGTCCACTTTAATGTTGTATATTGAGGTTACGGGCAGCCCAGACTTAATTTGCAACATGGTTGATTCTTTTTTTTCCCCCGCCCCTCAAAACACTACCTAATTGGCTCAAATGTAAGACTAGACTAAATATGACTAAACTAGACTAAACTTAATGTCACGCCAGAGTGACACAGTGAGTGTGGCGTGCCACGCCCTGGTTGTGAAGTGGTGGAATTTGCAACCAGCAACCCAGCATGTTTGCAAACCTGTTGAGAATTTAGAACCTAAATGTGTAGTCTACATTAGCAAGATACAATTAAATCCAACTGGAACAGGTGTCCGTTTAACCTCAAGATAGTAGAGAAAAGAAAGAGAACACCGTGTAACTGTATGGGCAGTAGCCTACTTCTGGATACGAATCTGGATAAAATATATAATATTAAAATTGTATAATTTATATATATATATATATATATATATATATATATATATATATATTAAAATTAAGAGACCACTGCATATTCTTGTAAATAAAATAATATAAATATAGATATCAAAAATGTAAAAAAAGTATATATTAAATAATAAAAAAAGAATATAAATATTAATGTATTAAATATAAATGTAATTGTATATAGATAATTTTTTTTTTTTTTAAATGGGCAGTGGTCTCTTAATTTTTTCCATGGCTCTGTGTGTGTGTATACTGTATATATATATATATAAAATATATATAATATATATATCTATAATAATGGCAAGCCAAACAGGAATTATTGAATGAACTCGGATATATATAGAATGAACTATAATGTATATTGAATGAACGCTGATCTATCTTGAATCAACTTTTTTTAAATTATATACATATTTTTGTATATTTTTGTATATTTTAATTTATATTATTATATTTACAAATATGTGCAGTGGTCTCTTAATTTTTTCCATGGCTGTGTGTGTGTAAAGAGAGAGAGAGAGAGAGAGAGAGAGAGAGAAAAAGAAAGAAAGAGAGAGAGAGAGAGAGAGAGAGAGAGAGAGAGAGAAAACAGATAAATATAAATATATTTTAATAGGAATATATTGAGTAATGTATGTTGAAAAGTGGATAAGCTAAGTAACCATGTTGACATGATTCGGTCATTATTCGAAGAAAAAAGAAAAAGATGAATTTCTTTTTAATGACATGTATGGGGATCGAAACCTGTGACAATGGCATTATCAGCTCAACCATCTAACCAACTGAGCTAATAAACTACAAGAGCCTGATATTTATGAAATTTATTGAAACGTCTTCAATGCTTAGAGAAGGCTGTTATATAAAGCCTGTTAAGCATACACTTTCCATCTATTATTACCAATATATACTGTATATATCAGAGTTAATTCAATAAATAGCAGAGGTCATTCAATATATATCAGAGTTTATTCAATAATTTCTCTTTGGATTACCATAATATACTGTATACACACATTAAGTATGTAACTTAGCTAGGGGCTACAACTCAAGATCTCATAGGAAATTAAAGACATTTGTAGGTCTAGGCTGTCTATTACAAAATGATTATCTGAATCAGTTATTTTACTGTATTTTGATTTGGTTGAAGGCAACTGTGGGAACTTTCATTTGACTGTGTAGACAAGGCCTAATAATACTAACTAACTAAATATACTGTATGTCTGACTTGGTGTTCTGACGTTGGATGCATAAAGATACAATAAAGTTCTAAAACTACAGTCGTCTACTTTATCTACAAGCAGCAATCACACTACAAGCATATCCAACAGTTTCATATCAGTGTGTTTCATTCTCTCAAAGGAAATTAATTAGCTCACAATTAGGTCATTCAGCCGATGCTTTTTACCCAAGCGACTTACCTTGAGTGCAATTACAAGTATTAAGGAGTAGGGGTTAGGCATCTTGGGCAATGATGCTTACAGCTAGGCCAGGTTTGCTGGGGATCGAACTCACTTTACTTTGGGTGGGAGTCATCCACTCTAACCACCAGACGACCCTGCCCCCCATCTCACACCTACATTACTCACACACATTTCTCTATATTTTAATATGGATATTTGAGCAAATATAAAGAAATGTATAAAAATTTTCAACAATGGGAACTTTTGATTGATAGAGTTGTGCGGTGAGTCTAGACGCACTGGTGAAAAAAAAACCCTTTCAGAAGTCTATTAAGACTTTGAAAAGGATCCGGTGGCGCTGAACTTTAATGACTTCCTGCGATAGCGCAACGGGAGTTCCGATCACTCAATGGCTTCACACAATCAACCAGGAAGTATTTGAGAAAAGGAAATCATGTTCACCTTCTGTTCACCTCTCACCGGGCTCATAATTGCAGAAGATAGGTGTGCACATTGGTCTGCAGTCCATTTTCGTACATGCACGGACAATGATTAATGACTTTATAGGGAAGAACAGCAAGAGGCCACACTCATGCAGGGCCTGCGAGCTCAAATGCCACCACACAGTGGAGCATGAATTTCTGATATCTGCAGGACCTTGCCTTACACTTCAAAAAGTTGAAGGGAAAAGAGTGTATGTGTGTGTGTGTGCGTATGCTAGTGTTGTTTAAACGGGTGATAGGTTGTGTAATGGTAATTCTGCAGTCATTACTACCATGTCACTGAGATTAGATGAATTACCCCCACTGCGACCATTAATAATATTAATGTCTGTGTTTCCTAAATCTGATCTACCTTTTTTAATGACTACATTGCATGACTACATTAGCCGTAGCCATCAATCACAGGACCATCTCTGACAGAGGT
This sequence comes from Percopsis omiscomaycus, assembly GCA_027575585.1. Lineage (NCBI taxonomy): Eukaryota > Metazoa > Chordata > Actinopteri > Percopsiformes > Percopsidae > Percopsis > Percopsis omiscomaycus. The sequence continues at coordinate 8,385 of JAODLI010044911.1, forward strand.
GGCAGCATTCTTTGCTAGCTATTTTAAATGACTGTAGAAATATTGGATGTGTGTTCCTATGCTTGGTTTAGCCAGTCTTGAGTTTCACACAGGCCTGTATATTATTATAGGGTTATATTAATATAGGGCATATATATATGTATTATTAGCTTTCTAGAAGCCAGCTAAAAGCTTGTTCAACATCCAATTTTTAAGAAAACAAGATGGGCTTGTTTCCATTGTAATCAGTGAGAAAAAGAATAGCCAGGCTTCCCGCTGAACACACAGAGCCACAACAGCAACTCACCGATGGGGCAGGCTTGCCCCCTTTCGCAGTGCAGACAAGGGTGAAGTTCTGGGCTTGGTATCGACTGAAAGGAGCTGGAGTGTTCTCTGCCACCACTGAGATGTTGTTTGGAGGTGCTGTGGGAGACAGGAGAACACTTCATGACAGCATATCCAACACAAATTATACCGTGAGAGTGTTCTATATGTATAGTAGAGGGAATAGGAGAGAAATCCACATCAAATTACATTGTGCCTGCTGAGAATATCTTTAAAGGGCCAGATGATTGGCTGGAGCCATGTAGAAAATTCCTCAGGGCTAGCGTGAGTCCGATGAGGCTGATAAAAGCAGCACATCTGAGGCATTTCATCCACCCTATACGGTTTCCATCTCTCGGGATCCCTGCTGACATGTCGTGGCAGAGAACGGGGAAAACGTGACAGAGACTTCACAGCAGTATAACACAGCTGTAGGAGGAACTGGAGGTAATGAATTGGAGTTTGAAGTTTCCCTTCGTGCTTCGTCCCCCAGAAAATATGCTTTACAACACGCAGCACTTTACACTGAACGTGGACCCACATTCCACATAGATTCAGTGGAATAAAAAGACGACTAACCGTCCTCTGGCATACAGTGGTAACTATAAGAGGGTTTCATGAATGCTGTGCATCTGCATATTTTCCTCTGAAAAATATCTGACAGCTTCGTGGGTTGACATGAAATATTCCATCTGTCACAAGAAATCTTTCCTCCACAACAAACAAACTGGAAGCAGAATGTTTTCTAATTTGTCTTTTTGTCTGTTTGCCCTGCACTTTTATAGGAATCAAAGTGTTTGTGTGTGTGCCTGCGATTGCGACAAAAGAGGAGAATCTACTGTGAATTCTCGTTTTCCAAAACTTTCTGAATTCATCAGCTAAACATGAACAATACATAAAAAACATAAAGGGTGACGAGAAAGAGATAAAAAAGAGGACTAGCCATTTTCACGTGTCCTACATTTATTTTGAGGTCCATTCATTACATCCCACTCTGCCTAATTGATTAAAAACCAGGTGGGGGCTGGGCAGGTGGCTAGCCATGATGCCTCTCAACACCTCCTAATTGCGTATTGATGGGATTCATGTGGTTGTAAATTAACCTTAGAACACTCAATTAGCTATCTGACAGACCTGTCTCAAAGTGGCATATGATAAGCTATCAGGGGTGTCTGTTCCTGGAAACTTGTGTTAGTACAGCATTTAGAAGCATTGGCGTGTTTTAAAAAGGATCCAGTGTGGTAAAGTTCTTCTAAAATTGAAATAAAATAATCCCGATCTTCATAACAAAGACTACCATAACTAATTAATATGGTTTCAGACACAGTCATTTATTTTAGATTATGATGACAACTTCTAAAGGAGACTTTAATAACATCATTTGGAAATTGAATGTTGATTAATGTGCCAAGTACTCCTGTAATATGCAGTTAAACATTATGTTACATTTTCACAACATTGCCAAACAAAAACGCAATAGAATATAAACACATTTGTGCAGTACCAGCAGCCAAATTATCACCCAAAACACAAATATAATATGGTAAAATTCCCAGATTTTACAATAAAATATAATTTCAGTTTTCTAAATATTTCCAATTTTCTTGACTCACAACCTAATAATTAAACTGAACAATTTCTTATTTGGCTTGGGACCTCCAGGAAAACCCATAAGGACACTTTCTAAATTGGTGCTGATGATAGGCTAAAAGATGCCAGGAAAACCCAAGATGACCATTAACAATAATGTTCTACACACTCCTCCAGTACACTGTACTACAGTAAGTGGGTAGCAAACTAATGGGAGACATCTGTGCCAATGACACCGGTATATGCATTGTGGAAATATTTTAAATGATAGGCCTACCAAACATCGAACACATCCTGCCGTCATAAAAAAGCCTTTATAAGATTAAAATGTTTGTCTAATTAATTAAATTAATTATAGCGGCAGCTCTTTCTTCACTTCTTAAAGGCTATGTTGACTTTATGTTAAACCGTTTAAAATGGGGTCTTCGGCTCCTGTGTGCAAACCCTCAGAGAGGCATGCATACCAATGAGTCACAAAAAAAATCCCTTGACAGGGGTAGTGTCTTGCATGTGGTTGCTGATATGCCACTGAGCCCTTATACAAATTGTAGAAAGGGAACTTGTGAACGACAAAAGCCACCACAGAAATGCTTGCTTGAGATTATGAATCATCACTGCCAAATCTTGGGGAAAAAAATCCAAGCAATGAAACTTTCAGGAAAAAGGGAATGTAAATACATTTGGCATATTTAAAGTTTCTCAAACGCTCAAAAGTTCAGTGCGGTACACATTCAAAGGTTCCAAAGTTTCTACCATTTCTTATACCGTTTCATAATGAAAACACTGCAGTAAAAGTAATTCTTCTGTATGTGCCTGGCATTCCACCAGTTCTGTGCAGACCTGTATTTTACTCAGAGCTTACTTAAACATCCCGTCTGCTTTTGCTTTGGATATAAGAAAAGCTTCTGCACGTTCAATACACTAACTTTATGGCAGGGATAGGCAATAATTATTATTCTACAAAGGACAAACATCTCACTGGTTCTGTACAGTAATTAACATTAGATCTACAATGATACTGTCAACATTTTTTCGATGGTACATATTTAAGATCCAGGATTCCTATGGATTCTACCTGCCTTGGCCTTCTCCAAACAGTCTGAATATGCACAATCCTAAGGAGGACTCTATACCATTGGTTATGATACATGCAAGCCAATAATTTTAAATAGATGTAAAAATGTGTCAAAATATGTTACCAACATGTCTCTTTGTAAGAGTCTGGGGTATTAGGGGTAATCCATGCTGATTGTTGCTGACATTTGCAGAGGAATATGTGAGAATACCCTTGGCTGCCCCAGCACTAAATAAACACACTTTACACTCTAAATCACTGACTAGTACCGGTACTGGTACTCCGACAGTTACACCATTGCCTTCCTGTTCCCTTCTTTTTCTAAAACCTCCACCCCTACTACACCACTCTCGGAAAAAACGGAAAGACAAAACTGCAATGGGGGGACTCAGCGGGTGCAGCGGGAGCACGTTGATTCTCCCAGGAGACTGCTCTCACCGGCCTGATAATGAAGATCCCCTCGGACGTAGCACTCAGGCCTCAGATCCACATCTCTAAGGGTTTCTTTTTTTTTGCAAGAGTGGGGAGTGAAGACGGTTGTGCGGAGTGGGTGTGTTCTCAAAGGAAAGGCACCAAGGTCATCTTTGGTTTCCTCTCACTGAAAGTAATTCAGTGATAAGTATTTGATGAAGCTGTACTTTTTGATCATGAGCCCAACGGTCCCAAAGTAATCGGTATGAATTTAGAATGGTTTTACTTAGCTTGTAACGATCCGCGTGCACTGGTTCCCACGCACGCTTCGTGCCTTCCCTCCTGGCTGCGCACCTGCGGGGGATAACTCCCCACAGATGCTTTCAGTTATGTTGATTTTGTGTTTGGGACTATTTAAGTTTCGCCGGCAGCACTAGGTGCTGTCGGTCATTGCTTCTGTTCTTGTTTAAACGGACGTAACATTGTGTGGATTACCATTGTTATTTTTGAGCATTAAAACAAATGCACAGCTCGTTTGAACTCTACTACGCTGCTCAGTGAGTGCTTGCCGCTGGAGCCAGTGCACGGTCCAGCCCCTGGAGAGCTCACGCCGCGGCAGTCAGTCCACTGCACGGCCGCCAGCCAGACCTCACATCCGGAGCCCCGAGCCTGGTCCGGTTGCTGGAGGATCCACGCCACCGCAGTCCATTGTGCCGCAGCCTGCCCTATGCACGGCCGCCTGGGAGGCCTCACATCCGGAGCCCGATCCTGGTCCGGGTGTCGGAGGATCCCAGCCGCCAGAGCCTGGCCGCTGCACGGCCACCCGGGAAGCTGGGAAGCCAGAGGGTCCAAGCTGCCGCAGGTGCTGCAGCCCGTCCCTGGTCCGGCCTCCTGAGGGTACCAGCCGCCGCTCGTCCCTGGTTCGGCCACCAGTGGGTCCCAGCCACCGCTGCGGCCCATCCCCGGTCCGGCTTTTGCCGGCTTTCAGGCCTCATGGGCATTCCCTGACTCAACATGTTGAACCTCGGTAGAGAACTCCAAGGAGACGAGTCGACGAAACATCCCCCACAGCCAGGACTCCATCTGCATGACTTTCCAGTCATGTATGTTGCTGTACTGTATGTAACGAGAGGACAGCTTCACATACTAATTTTAGTGGTTATGTAAAGAAACTCATACCTCGCTAAAAAGAAAAGCAGTTCATATGCCGTAGAATTGCATGCCAATGTAACAATCGAGGCCCTTGGTCTAGCTCTCCGGTGTGCTAACACATGTGCCACATTCCCTCATCACTTACTCCGCTGCCTATATAAGCTGGAGGGTGAATGAGGGAAGTTGTCGGCTGTTGTTTTTCCTCACACCATGCTACAGCCTGTTTCAACTACCATTTTGAGCTTTTGTGGATTACTTTATTAAAAACGACAAGCGTTTGCATGCTCTTGTAAACGTGATACTCGCATTTCCGCCTGTTCTCTTCTGCACCTGCACTCGCCAGGCAGCAACACGTTACAGCCAAACACAATCTGTGCTAAACACAAAGCCACAGAGGAGTACAGCCCTAGCGAAATAGAAATATCCTTTCCAGTTCATCATTTCATAATGTGGAAAAGTCCAAAACCGCCCTTCATGGACTTTTTCATCCTCTTTTTCAGCCTCTTTCTGGAAACATGATGACTAAACTAATGTATGCAAACTGTAACTCACTCTATTTATTTCATATTTCCTGTAGTCTTAAGGGTTGACACTACAGAATCCTTTTAAAGTGACCAATGTATTCATGATTCATGACTGAACAGTATGTCACTAGTAGATATCCATCCATCCATCCATCCCTGCTCATTTACATTCAGGGTCAGTGGGGGCTGCAGCCCCAATCGTTCACGTTGGGTGTGAGGTAAAGAGGTCCAAACACAAATACATGCATATTAAACACTAGTTATTTTCGGAAACATACAGTTAAGTATGTTAAGTAAGATTGAATTAACTGCTTGTGTCCATGACTTAGAGAAGTCACACAGTTGGACAGGTTATGATTTTGGCTGTGAAGGAGATATACTGCAAGGCAGCCTGAGAAACAATGAAAGTCAAATCTTCTCAAAATTAGTGCTGGCACGAGTTTCCAAGACCTAATGTTTTAAATATTCTATTCCAAGCCCGAGCAGCAACATGAGATAAAAGACACCGGACTGCTTTTTAATCACTTTACCATTGTGCTTTTAGCATTTGCATTTACACCACACCCGCATATTTGCATGGGTTATTACTGTGCTGTCAGGCCATATCGCGTCCTCCCAAGCCCAGCCAACCAGACGGCGTGAGCTGGGTGTGGGGTTGAGGAGACTTGAGTACTTGTCAGGAAGAGGAAGAGGATGACACACAGAGACAAAAGCTTGTGTCACATTGAACAGGTTCCCCAGTTATGAGACCCATTAATCATACCAGTGTTGTTGAAAATAAAGTTACGTACGTTTGCCTGTGTGCGCAGATGTGTGTGTGTGTGTGAGAGAGAGAGAGAGAGAGAGAGAGAGAGAGAGAGAGAGAGAGAGAGAGAGAGAGAGAGAGAGAGAGAGAGAGAGGCAAATGGAGAGTGTGCTCGTCTTGGCATATGGTTTTATGAATGCATCAAGGAGAAACAAGATCTGCCTTGTGACTCTTACTGTCCCACTCTATGGACACAATACTGTAGCAGGATACACCTACATGTGTTTAACCCACAGCTGTTCAGTGAAACTTCTTAAAGGCTTCCCGGGTTCTCATTGACAATGGGGAGGAAACTAAGCATGAAGCTTGCTGCCATTCTCTTTAGGGAACAATTAGGGAGCTTATACAGTGCTTATATTCTCTGTTGCACTGTTCTGATATGATGGTAAATAAGATATGTCATGGCTGTGTATGGCTTTAACCACTATTTCCCCAGGCCGCCACCCTCGTGGGATTAACCAGACTTGGACTTGAAGCTTTGTAGCTGTAATGAGGACAAGGGGGACAGGAGGATTTGCCAACAACAGTTTGAGGGCTCAGTTAAGACAGGACAAAAGGGACATATTTTTTGCCCAAATAGCAGACAGTGGCAGATGGACCTGGCCCCGTACAAACCTCAGCATCAATAATACCGTGACTGACACCCTCATCCCCAAAGTCCATTTTCTGCTCTGGGGCACGGGGTTGGATTGGCAATCTGTTACGATTTGGCCTCCTTACCTTTGGTCCTCTCCGGCCCCTCCCGTTGGCAGCTGAATATTTCACAGAGCACAGACATTTGTGTGGCTTTAAGGCTCCCTCGTGCCTAAGGTGTCACAGACAAATTGCTTGATCAGAGTGGTTGTGAGGGCTGGTTCTGACGCTTTCTTTATGACACCTAATTTACAGAGCAAGGGGGGGAAATAGGGTTGTAAAAGTATACGAGGCCAAAGAGTCGGCGAGGAAGTGCAGTATCCATCATTCAATTTTTAGATTTGGCCTCAGACCATATTAGCAATCCCCAAAGAAATCTTTGAGAGAGTCTACATGCCTGCAGCCAGACGGCCACAAGCTCCCCAGCTGTCAGTAAGTATACACAGCAGTCAGGGAGAGGAAATAATATTCACATTTCAAACTGTCACATAAGGATGATGAGACAGTTATGACCAAGACAAAAGGATCCCCGGCACCAAAGGCTCCATTGTGTATATATAAAATCTATTTCACTACAAATTGAAAAATGTTTCCTTTAGATTAATGGCAGAGGCCAGGGTGGCGTCAACATCATGTATTCTGGTCATTGTTTACCTGTTTAACACAGATCCAGCATTATAAAGAAGGATAACCCCACACACCGGCAGAACTGTCCTTTCACACCTGTAGCACACAACAGGAGATTGTCCGTGTCAGACGTGTTCTCACCTACTGGAAATGCTCTGTTTGTTTTAGGCGAGGGGTGGTGCCTGGGAAGAGTGTGCAGGAGGCAGGACACAACATGTTTATCGAAGATGGTGGACAAGGCTACAGACTCATCCGTAATGATTACTTTTTATATCAATACTAGATTTATTTGGACGTATACACAATATCAACAATAGAGTGGAAAGCGCTATACAGTACAGGCAAGCAGAAAATAAGTGCCAGTCGCGTGATAGAAATGTTGCTCGCTGTGAATTCTCTGCTGGCAGGGTCTGTGTAATGTCCGGGCCAACTGATTCAGACATTTGCGTTCTCACATAAAGCCCCTCCAGGTGATGTCTAAATGAGTTCAAGAAACAGCTATAATATATACATTCCTTTATAAGTATGGACATAACTATGCTGGGATAATTTTGTTTACTTGTTTTATCATGGTGTGGTTTTAGGATTTGCATTGGGCAGTAATTTAGACAAAAATAAACCTGTGGTATAATGTATGTATAGTCAAATTGGCCCTAAAACTCACTGAATTGTCATTTACCATGTGCTCAGATTAGTTTAAAGCGTCACAGAGATAAGTAAATGTCTAAACAGCTTCAGGTCTCAGCCTAATCTTCCTCTCCGTGCTGTTTTCTAGTGATAATGATGCTCAGTTCAGGCACAATTAAACATGTATTAAAATGGCGTCATCCCTCTACGATTAACTTTGTTTAAGATTTCAATTCAGTTTGACATTTGTTGTGTTTTTGGTATATACTGTATATTAGACTCTACGTAAATATAATAGCGACAAAAATCAAAACCAGTGCCCTCATAGAAAGCTAGCTGTAGATGTGAAAATATAAAATGTCATCCTTAGGAAATCATGAATGTAATTTCCATGCTAATGGGGCTGTATTTAGAGAGCTCAAGAGTGACATGAAAATTGCATTCATTCATTTATTCATTCATTTGTATTTACTTGTCCATACCTCTTAGTCAAGGTGAAAGAACTCATAAGTAACATTATTGTGAAGCTATAAATAATAGAAAAAAGGGGAAAGGGATGACTCAAAGGTTAATATTCCTGTTAACAGGCAGGCTTTCAATAATAATAGTAATGTACATCGGCGATGCATATCTTACACTATTTGACAAACTACATTTTCACTACCTATTTCCAGAGTTGTACAATGTCTATGTCTTCCCATGAACTCACAGTTAATGGCTTCTATTTATTTTAGGCTTAGGTTTTAAATCATAGTACTGCACAATTTAACAGGTTCACAAACACATAGATAGGATAAACACAGCGGTTTTGTGACAAGATAAATAGAAGAAAATGCAGCACCATGTCCTATCTACAAACTAGTCATTTGCCAAATCAAGTTTGTGGAATTTTTCTTTTCTTGGCCTGAGTGGGAATGTCAAACAGAGAAACACACATTCGAAATGCAAGTAACTGCCGGTAAATATTGACGTAAAGGTAATTGAAGTAGTGCACAGATGTGCATAATATCCCAAACTCCTTCAAGAGGTATCCCTATCCCAGTTCGATGAATACCTTAGCTACACGCCAGTGCAGAGGCACAGTATTTGTCTTTGCAGTTCACCAGGTACAAAGTTGCCAGATACATTTCTAGCACCCATGTGCTATGTCCTTGATGAGCATCGAGCTAACCGCCATACATTGTGAGGGACACGTCAATAAGGACACATCAGTTCACACTTAATTATCCTCTTTGTGTATTTAGCAGTTTTACATTCATGTTTGGAATGCCAATTAAAAGCATGTCATTTGACTATGAAGCACCCCATTGCTGTTTGCATGGACACTGCCTTTGCATAACCCCAGTGACTAGATAAAACACACCACTCCTTTAGGCTAGCCTTTTCAAACACCACCTATGTCACATATTTTCAAGGAATGAATATTCTACCGTATAGCTTACATATTACAACTACCTGGGCTCTTGGGCTGTATCTGCTATTGACATTTTGATTCACTAATATGTTTACAAATTCCTGACCCTAAAATGGGCAGCCACAAACAGTCAGTCATGTTTGCCTGTGCATGCGTGTTTGACCGTGTGTGTGTGTGTGTGTGTGTGTATGTGTGTGCACAATATATAATTCAAACCATACAATGTGTTTGTTGAGTTAAAAACAGGAGGAATGGAAAAAGGAGATGGTGCAGCATTAATACATTTCTGATTGTTGTATTGAATACAGATGGCCTTTCTGACACATTTAAGAGAATCATTTTCCTGTGGAATGTGTCGAAATTTGCTGTAACTCCCATGTCTTATTTTCAGTTTGCAAAGGCCAATACTAATATTAGGTGCAAAATGAAGTGCACAGTGTACCACAATTCAAAAGCTTTCGGACGCAGGTCTTGAAACGAGAGTGATTATGGCTGTGACTGGCCAGAGGTGTAAAACCTCTCTCCAGAGCTATTGGTAACCGAAACTTGAGCAATATCCTTGCTGAAAATAAATATAAATAAATAAATAGTCAAAGACTAAAGGAAAATAAAATGCTAGCATGTGATGTATGTTGCATAGCAACCGCCATGCACTATGTGAAGGTAGCCAGGTGGGACTACATTTTGTATTCATAAATGAATAAATGTCTATTAATAAAATAAAACTAATTGTAGTGTGTCTATTACGTTCTTTTTACCATACTTGGTAACCGTTTTATAAAAGCAATTTCTCACTTCAGGCCGAGGTATACGCTTATTATATCACAGTTAAAGGGGTTGCGTCTGGCCAAACCACGCCCCTTAACTGTGATATAATAAGCGTATACCACAGACCAGAGGTGGAAAAGTCCGACATCAAAAAGTAAAAGTCCTGCCAGGTTTTCCTTCTGCTTGTTCACTTTATTTAAATCACCTGGTAATTGTGTAAATATAGCAACATTCACATACGTGCTATCAGCCTTGTCTATGCTCCTCTACAATTAGGTCATTTGGCAGATGCTTTTATCCAAAGTGACTTACAATTACATGGAGTAGGTAGGGGTTAGGCATGTTACACAAGGGTGCTTACAGATAGACCAATTCTGGGGCTCGAACCCACAACCTTCCAACTGAGAGTCCAAAACGTAGACCATTAGACTATCCATCCAACATTTTTTTTCATTAAGTTGAGAGTTAAGATTTGCTGTAAAAGAATTAAAAACAGCTCTTCCAGGCACACGCACACCCACACATACATTATAGTTTATATAATATAGTTTTGACGTGTGTTTATTTGTTTGAGAGAGTGAGACTGGCAGGTGAGAGAGAGGTGGCAGGTGTGCAGCTAAACCTGAGTGACGGACACTTTACCTCATCTATTAATCTGTTTTAGTGTTAGCATTTTTATTCCTTCAATGGGGGGCATAAAGACTTTAACACGTATCTTAACCAAAGCTTTTAAGCTCTTCTAATTGCTCACTAAATGCACTATACCTGCAAAATTAAAAGCAACAAAAGTCTTGTGTGCCTATAACGAAAGGTGCATTATTATTGATTTTTGGTGTATTGTGAATGTTGAGGATGAAAATTATTATTATTACTATGTTACTATTAGTCTGACAAGATAGACGGGCCATACTTGTAATCTGGTTTCTTGGCTATCTTAACTACTTGAATGCAGACTTTGTAATCTGCGGAGACGTGGACAGGCAAGGTCATTGGATTCAGAACCAGACAGGGTCTGACCTTCCTCCACTCGTCCCCAAGGTGTTTTACTTCAAACGTATAAACTGCTGAACCTAGCTACAGTAGGCAGTTTAGAATAACGTGGCCAATGCTGGTACTGCAGCCACATTTTGGCATGCCTTATGCAGTTCTTCTTATTAATATATGATATATACACTACTCCACATGGTATTTTTCAGGATGAAATAATATCTCTATTGACTTGTCTCAAATACATAATTCTAATGTGTCTACTGAGCGGCAGTAGTCTAATTGTTGTGGGTGCTGTAGGGTTTAATTTAAGATATATATATAACAATGTATCTAAAAAACATATTTTCAAACTTTATAACAGAATTGTTATAAAGTGGCTGATGTTGATGAATGAAGAACATGCGGAAAAACCCACACAAACAAACATTTTATACATGAGTTATTTCACACTCAGCAGATGGCCAAACAGCAACCATTAAACCCTAAGTGTTTGCTTCTGGACATAGGGCACTTTATTTCAAGGGTCCTTTTCATTGCTCAACTAGTTAAGAAATTGAGCTTCATTCAAAAAGCCTGGTGGCAGCTACCCTTTTGAATCGACAAAGTAAGTGTGATAATACTGTTACCATTGAAACAGCAAAGCAGATAAAGGATGTTAAGTGTTTCTGTTCGTGACTTAAAATACTAAATCAAGTGATAGGAAGGAGGCATCGTTTCCGCATGAAATTAACACACATATTGTATGACAGAAATGGAAAACAATGTTGAAGCCGCCATAAAACGAAGACTTAGCAGACACCCACTTCCCCTGCAGGCATGTGGTGTAAGTCTGAGTGTAAATGCAATTGCACTGTCTGACACTTTGTCAAGGATCTAAATATAATAGTGTAAGAGGACATGACATGCACAGCACTCTGTTTTGACAATGGAGAGAGAAATTCTATTTTAATGCAGAGGCCCCTTTTAACCTCAGGTGGGGATTTAAGCAAGCAAAAAGATTTCTGGACTTAGTCTGGTTCATGGATCTAGTTAATGACAATGGTAAAAGGCGAGCCTTTGCAACTCAAGTTAGAACATGTTGTGTTTGTACAATTTATTTTCTGCCTGCTCTACCTGTAGTAAAAAGACATATGTTTCCATTCATGAAAATGGATCATTGATAGAATAGTATTGCGGAATATTTAGCAGATGCTTTTATCCAAAGCGATAGTGAGTACAGTTACAAGTATAACAGGGCGCAGGCAGGGGTTAGAGATCTTGCTCAAGGATGCTTACGGTAGGCCCAAACCAGGGCTTGAACTCACAACCTTCCGATTAGGAGTTGAACACCAAGACCACTAGACTACGCTGCATGTATGGCATACCCTGTTAAATACATCGCTGTTTGTAGATCTATCAATGAATACACTGAATGTGCCAATGGTCCCACACATGGTGGGACCACTAACGAGTTACACAAGTGATGTCACATCAGCTGCGCTACATCACATTCACACTATTCACACTGTACGTGCAAAGCAGAAGTTTATTTCAGCGCCCTTGTTAGTGTTCCTCTGGTTCCTTACCAGTCTCTCATAGAGTATGCTGTAATCTGGAGGACTAGATTGCACCTTCCTCCTGGAGGCCTGTGTGTGCGTGCGTGTGTGAGTGTGAAATAATTATGGAGCCTCCCAGAAGGAAGGTTCAAGCCCTGGAGTTGGCCTACCTGTAAGCATCCTTGAGCAAAATGCCTAACCCCTACATACTCATTGTAATACTATGTCCTAATACTAATTGTACCGTTTCCGTTATCCGGTAATTACTGGACAAATTTAAATCTCTCTGGTCATAATGTCCGGTGAAAATAATTCTAAGCACAATTTGAATTGTATTAAATAGGCTATACTAAAATGTACACATATCCTTCTATTTAAAAAAATAATATTGGTTCCGGAACACCAGATTGCTATGTTTCACACATAGTTCCTGGTAAATTACTGGGACAACCTTCCAGGCACTGCTAGTGATTTTCCCTATTCACACATGCAGCAACATTCAGGAAAATCTCCGTCTTTCTTACCTTAATGATGCCGTTTTGACAAAAAAAGAGTAAATTGATGTTTTGACAATTACCTCTCATTCAGTCTGTAAGGCAAGAGCCTGCAACACATACAAATAAAACAGTCAGTCCCTTAAGTGCCTTGTCTGTGAAGTGCAAAACGTGAAATAGAAATTCCCAAACCTACAATAGTACTCAACATGTTTTGGCGTTGTCAAAGAAACGTGACGTCATATGTTGCAATTCCTATTTATACCATGTCTAGCCCTTGCAGCCTCTTGCAGCCTTTTTCAGCCAGCCTCTTTCACTCAATCACTTAACCAGGTGACGTCAATTAAGTCTGTAAGGGTTCAGGGCTTAGGCCTTGAGATTGGGCCATAGACTTCTATATTGCCTTACGGCAACAATTTCGTCCACCTACTGCCACCTACTGGATAAACAAGGTTTTATAACAACTGCTATGAAACGTGATTGTAACTTTCCAATTTGTCCGGAAAAATTAATTCCGAACACCGGACCGGCAAGAAAAAATCCTAGCAGAAACCATGACTCAATTTGGATAAAAGTGTCATTTTTAAAAATAATTTTATAACTAGAATAATTTAGATAATTTAGAAAATTTTAATAATGATACCTAGAATACGTAAAAGCACAAAATAAAGAAATTCTGTCCAACAAATGCAACACACCAGACTTAAAGCCTTTTTACAACACAGATCAAAAATGCTAAATATTCATATGAATGCACTGCGACCATCCATACTTTTCCATAATATTTTCAAAACATGACGGGAGAAGGACTTTGAGAATACACAATTGAAACAGGATTAGACCAGGTTAGTTGGATATTCATCTTTAGCAGTGTATGGGAATGTGCAGGTGTACGATCTGTAACTACAAACATACGTTTCATGTATACCAGCATTGTCTCCATGCAGCTTAGTATCTTGTAACTGTAATACGGTTACCATTTTTTAATGTTATGTGCAATTCTACAAGTTATGCATTTTGTATTTCGGTTACAATTGTAAATACATTTATGATTACTTTGGTATAGTTACATCTTTAAGTTACAGTTCTTCTACAGTACATGACTTAATAAAATAAACTGAATTAATTAAATGTATCTCAATAAATAATGTGTCAGAGTGTGCATTAATTGATTGATTTATAAAATTTTACATGGGTGCATATTTTGATGTGTGTAATAGTGTGTACATCCAATAATATGTATAGTGTTTTACACTAAAGGCTAAAGTATGCGTGTGCTGTCGTGCATGTTTGCTAAATAGAGTCATTTGTCACTAGTTAGATATACCAATGTCATTAGCTGCAGTCACATGCAGCCAGGCTTGACTATCCGGCGCCCCGTCTCAATTTCAGAGCGGGAATTAAACATCAAAGGAATAATTTTCATCATCATCTTTTTACGCATAAATTACTGGTGGAACTAAATTATACCTCAGCAAGTGACACCAGTGTCCATCCACCACATGAGCTTATACATCGGGGACAATATATTTCACTTTGATGAGCTGCTGTTGTTACGAAAGAAAAATCTGCAAAACATGACATCCATTAGTGTAAAGCCTTTACAGTAGTTTAAAGGTCCTGTGTTTAAGCTTATGTTAGCTCTCACAAGTATATTACCCGATTCTCTTGAAAAATATTATTTAATAATAATAATGATGACTATAATAATCTGTACATGTACATAGAATGGAATGGTTAGAAATGGAAGGCAGTTGACTTGTTGCCTCACTGTCGTAATAGACAGGTGACTCAGAAAGCATAACTTTTGAGTGAAGGCATCTTCTAAGACTTAGTTAAGTTAGTGTTTCGAGTGACCTTTTAGGATAGCGATAGTAATGTGTGCGGTCAGCACGCCGTCTTTGTTGATACATTTCCGTTGCTGCCCCACATTTATGGGTAATGGGCAGCATTGATGCTGCTTTCAAAGCTGACTGTCACGGGGACAATTATCTTAGTAGACAGGAAATTAGTTAATCAGTTTAGAACGGCACTTGATGCCTCGCCTCTTCTGTTAGACACCTCCTGAGACAGCATTTTACCCCGTTTCTGTATGTAATTGCTGTGTGTAATATTTTCTGTTTTGTTTGACATAGAAGTATTGATGGCTTGTCTAATATGTTTAATTTTATTAGTGAAAAAGGATTGCAAACTCATTGCATCTATGGGTGGATAGGAGTTCAGAGGGTGTTGGGGGATTTGTCAGCCTCTCGACGGATGGAAATAGGGTTTGTGCATTATCAATGTTTTTGGTAATGATATTAGAGAAAAAGTATTCTCGAACACTTTTCAAGTCTAAATTGTAAGCCAATTGCGTTCAGCTTCACAGAATGTTTTCTGGACATTTACAGATGCAGCATTTCTCTTGCTTTTTGCTTACCAGAAAATTATTTAATCTTAAGAAGTGCAATGGCATCTATAACATTCACAAGTTTTAAGATATTTATAAGAATATTAGCAGAGCTTGAGGCGGGAGGTGGTAACATAGGGATGACGAAATGCACTAGTATTTTCATTTATATACAGTAGCTACCGTTAACAGTATTCGAGTTAGTATGGATGTCTGGAATTAAAGACATATCAAAGACAACACAGAAATTGTCAGATTAGGAATCACAGAAACATTAGAGATATTGAGACCCTTTGTGATAATTAAATCCAAAGTGGGCCCCTTCACATGCTGAGACAGATCAAATTTGTCCAAAATAGCAGAGTTCTTCAGCACCGTTGTCATTAGAATTATGAATATTAAAGTCACCAGTTATAACTAGTCGGTCCAAATCATTGGAAATAATATACAATAGTTCTGTAAAGTCATCAAGAGGTTGGGAGAATATATTGGTGGCCTGTAAATAATTAATTGCAGAACTCGGGGGAACAAGATATTCAAAAGATGGGAAATCACCAAATTATTTCTGTTTGCCCTGAAATACATTATTGAATAAAACAATGACTCCTCCTCCTCTTCTTAATCCAGACCTGCATACATCCATAAAGTTAAAGTTAGCAGGAGCTGTCTCAATGAGATTGGTTGCACTGTTCCTTTTGTATTTTTTAACGTTTCCGTTAAAAACATGAAACGAAGTAATGATTAGATCATTAACTAAAAATGCGTCATGGCAGTTTATTGGAGCCTTGGGGGTGGTGGAGTTGTGGCGGGAGCTTCGGCATTGGGGGTGCAGTAGGTTTTGGGGTAGCTAGAACAGATTGCAAGTTGAGTTTAGTGCCAGTATTGACCCATTGCTCCATTTCATGAGTAAAAACAAGGTGGGGGGAGAGGGATAGGGTGGAGAATTGTAGGGGGGAAGGTGGCTTGGATCTGGTGACTTGAAGTGGGGAGGATAGCCTGGAGGAATGTGGTAGCTCCAAGGGCTGTGGTCTGAGTGAATCGGGGGGAAGGGGCAGATGGGTGGTGAAGGAAGGACAAAGAGAAAGCTGTCCATTAACCACCAAACATGTTTGGGTGGAGGCCGTTTGATTTAAAAAGATGTTTGTGCCCCCAAAACAGATTGAAGTTGAGAATGTTCAGTCCTTTTACACTGCAGGTTCAGCTCTTACTGCTATTATGGACAAAAAAGCCGTACAATTTTAGCCACAAGGAGATAGCCAGAGATTACAGATAGCTTTGGTGACCTCTGTGAGGTTGCGTGAGAAGCAAGTGTGATGACAGATCTGCAACCTCAGTCTGGAAGTGATCCTTAGCAAAAAAATGAAGTGCATTTGTAATCTGTGCGACCATTGGCAGAGCCCCATGCCTCCTTGTAGACCTCTCCAGAGTCGAGCGTAGCATGTCGATCATATTATATTTCTGTGTTCACTTTCCTCATCTTAATTGCCATACAGACCTATCAAGAGTGCTACTGCCATTTTTGGCAGTTATTTTGAATTTAGGACAGGGTCTATACCATCCTAACATTGGATTCCTAACTTGGCAAATCCAATAGAATATATGTAAAATAACTTATTCAGCTTGGAAGAATTCATTGTCGCCCAGAGACGGTGAGGATTTTTGATCAAAACAGCTAAAATTTAAGGACTGTATTTCTACATATTGTTAATGGGCATGTGTCACACTGCTTCTGGCTAATGGCTAATGATGTAATGACAATCATTTGTACTGCACTCATCTCATACAGTGTGTTACTGTTAACAAATTAGTATTTTAGCTTTTCACATTTCTCCCACTCAAGGACAGAACTAACAGGCACACCACAGTAAAAAGTGCTTTCTTCTGGAAAATAAGAAAATGTTAAAAGATAAGTAAAGATATCTTTATAAGTAAAGATAAAGAGTGGTGGGATTGAGCATTGAAAATGTAACAATGTGCAAATCCTCCTTTATTTCCACACACAAATTTTTTTTAAATATATGGAAAGCTGCCATTGAGCTTCAGGTATCAACTGGAGCTGTTAGTAAATTAGGTAAATAGCACCACCAGGCAGAGAAGAGAACTGCTACGTACGCGTCTGTGTGCTCCCCCTGGGGACAGAGCCTTGGCATGCTGCCGCAAGGAGCGATGCATTACGCCTCTGTAAAAATATAACCTAGCAGTGGGTGGTGATAATGCGCAGATTAGCTCGCACTTCACCAATGAACAGAAAAACACAAAGGAAGAAAAACATAGGCAGGGTTTCTCTATAAGTAGTAAGATGTTCCTTGCGCGCCAAGGTCCTGGGTTCAATACTTTAGGTGACCATATTAACTTTCGCTCCCAAAGTCATGCAGTTTAAATAGCTGTGTGTGCATGTGTGTGTGTGTGTGCGTGCGCAATAATCCCATCTGAGTGTCTCCCTGTCTCAGACCCCTACTAAACTGGGATCGGTTCCAGCACCCTGTGACTCTGAATAGTAATAAGCAGGTGAGAGAAAAAGGTTGGCTGCAATTCAGTTGACTTTTCCTTTCCTGAAGTGGCAATAAGGGGGTCATGTTTCTTTGATTATTAACCTTTTTGCTATAGCAAAAAAAATTATCTTTTTCCTGAACGATACAGGGGCAGAGACAACCTCTAGTGTCCACACAGAAATAGCACAGCTATAATTGTAAGTCAGGCTGTGAGCTTTTTTCTTTTCCACCGTCGTTCAGTCACAATAGGTTAGGACAAGTGAGAATATGTTCTCAGGCAGAGTCCCAATCAGAAACAAGAGCCAACTGAAAGAGTCTTCATTATATGGAACAAGGAATCATTCATGATGCAGGGGTGACTCTGTTTAGGGGCAATCTGACAAACATATTGACTTTCACACTCCTGAGGGTGAAGGTATCCGTGCACCTTCTTTCCATTATGTCCTAATTTGATTGAAAGAGAGCCTCAGCGCTGTAACCTAGCTTTTATTTCTCCATCTCATAAAAATGTTGAATATCCTGAATTTTCAGGAGAATATCTGGCCTCCTACGTCTAGATGATTGCAAACACTAGGCAGTGCAGCAATACAGCAATACAATAGCATCAGTCCAATGGAAAATGCAGGGTATGATAGTAAAGTACATTCCAACTGCATTCATTAGAGGAAATCAAAGCAAAGTTTCAGAGCATCCGTTTTTCAAAAAGTGAAAGTTAATTCAAATAAATACATTTTTAGAGAAAGAGCCACCACTTTAGCAAGCTCAACATCATGCCATTATGTGCCAATACTTGTTCCTACTCTGGGGTGTTCTTGCCTAATGTGCCTGCTATTGGCCACTAATGGCCTACAATTGTGTATGAAGGGCTCACCATTATTGTCATTATACATATTCTATTATACTCTTTTAAATGAAGGTGTCCTTGTGGTTAGGAATCAAGGACTCAAATAGGCCTCTAGAATTCTAGAATTCAGCCACCTCAACCTTTTGGTGGATTCACACCGAGACAAAATGTGATCAACCCCGCAGTTCTTCAGCCAATTACAACATACATTCTATAATTCAATTTGCCACTGATGTTTTACTTGTTAGAATCTGAATGGATGCAGACTTGCACCATGCTTCTCATTCAGAGTCAGTTTACACAGCTTGTGTTTCCTAAATTGACTGTTTTTAGCAGCCTAGTTGGTCTTCTTAGGAGGAAAATACCTGTTCTTTTCTGTATATTTTGCCAATAGCTATGCCCGGTGCATCTTGATGGGATGCAGGAGTGGATGCCACAATGCGAATGTTTTGGACATCTTATAACTGCTAGTGAGGTCACTTGGCTTTTATATGGACAGAAAAATGCTTTGCAGAACTCTGGAGGACCTCAGCAAAGCACTTGTACATGCAACCAATCACGTGTTATGTCAAGCGCACTGCAATTCTCTTTGGCAGGTCACACTGTCGCCTTTTCACCGAAAGTCACATTTGTGACTGTCCGTTTTTTCGTCTCTTTTGGTTAAGTGATCTGCAAGCAGGCTAACCCTGCATTCACACCGCCAGCGATATTGTAGCTCGTTGTAGCCAAGTCGCTTTGTAGCCGTCGCTTGTGGATGTGCCTGCCCTATCACTCAAAAGGGCACTTTGTATACTGTGTATCTGCCTTGCTGCACGCATGGGCTCACCAAACTACGTAAATTGTAGATAAACGTGGTTATATTTGTTTATTTTTGTATGTAATACTATATCGTCATGTTCGTACTTACTAGATTGAATTATTTGGTGTTAATTAACGTGTCATTCAAATTGTGATTTGCTTAATTTTGCGTTCATGGTGGTTTCAATAAACCTCAAAAGAGATTAATACAACCTTTGAAACCTGCCCTCCATTTTTTTATGTACTGTATGTCCCGGTAAATGAACAAGGATTGCAGTTTCTCCTCCATTTTCAGGGACGTCAGATGAGCACCTCTGCTTTCTGATTGTCTAGTCGATACACTGCGTCACACATTGAAGACAATTTCAACTTTCCCACTCTCCAAGTCGCTGAGCGGTTGGTCACAAGATGCTTTTTCGCTCACTGCCACCCAGTGTTCATTGAAATGGATGACGGTCTGTCGCTTTGTAGCTGGCTATCACGCGTGAATGCACGGTAAGGTTTGTGTTATCTTCACTTAGATAGTTGTTCTGGAGGCTGCCATGGTACTTGTTGCTCTGAATCTGTCTTATATAGTATCTGCTGACCCAAAAAAGTCTTGCCCAAACATTCCAGACAACAGCTGCCTTCATTAGCATAGAGACGCTCAAAGCTCTGATTTACCAATGTGTTTTCTTTCCAACTTATGATGATTAGGCTTTCTTTAGTAGGACCTGTGATCTTCATCTGCAAGATGTTCTACTTAAATACCGGTCATTTGGTCTTGCGCAAAATGACTTGACTAGTTAAACATTTTCACCGCCTTCTGTAATTATATACACATATTATTATTATTATTATTATTATTATTATTTATATTATTACCAACATCATAAGCATTGCACTTTTGCTCTCTTTTATATTGCCCTTACACAGTCTACTGTAATTCACTGAATTTACTTTACCTTGTACTTCAGTAATCCTATTGTGCGTGTCTCTTTGTAACCACTGGTTTGAAACCTACTCTATGAAGATTTTATGAGATTTATAATATAAAATTGACACACTTACACTGGCTGCTTGAGCCTTAGCAGTGTAAAAGAACCTCAGCATGATATACAGTAAAATAAAAACTTGAACAGCCATTGTGCAATGTGCAAAAAAAGCCTAAAAGGACCTCAGTGTCTGAACTGCGGTGTTCTGCACTCAACGTGCCCGTGTCAACCTTCAGGTATAACTTGAAGGTTTAAATACTTTATTTTACTCTTGGATGGGATTTGCTCTGAGCTTTATGGACATTTCCCCTATTCAAAATGTATTACCGTTGATATCACTTTTAAACAGACTGCTGTTTCTCCTCACTTCTCATCTCCATTGCCGAACAGTGATTTGTGAGAATGCCGGAGTGTATATTCCGTATATGAAAGATATAAAATCTAAGAGTAAAGAAAGAGTTGCTTATTTCCATTGAATAGCTACAATTATTTGGATAATCACATTTACCCAAGGTTACTGTCCCTGAATGTCAATAATAATTCATTTTTATCTTAGTTTGAAAATAAAATGAATGTTTAAATTTGATTTGGATAACAGAGCCTGTTTCACATTATTTGTCAACAGTGCTTCGCTGACACAATTTCTGACTTGAAATACACATCCATCAAGCTAGACATCAATCCCAGAGGAGGTGATTGTTGCTCTGGGTCCCAGATTGCTTGGTTAAATGCTTCCATGACCTCCGTCTGTGTCCTCAAGTACTTCAAGCAAGCCAGTGAACCACACTATCCAGGGGGTGGAAAAAAAACTATTTCTTGAACCACCTTCAAGTGTTGTTTTTAACTGACAGAATTTATTATCTCTGCAGGTAATTTCTACATCACCAACTGGGTATTCATGTGGCATATCCTAGGAGTCCATCCTGGCTCCCAGGCTGTCCACAATGCCTGGTGGGAGACAGTAGTTATGGCTCAATGCTGCCTGGCTGCCAGCATTTTTTAATTATAATGCTGCATTTACATTATGACGGAAGACCCAAATCCGGGTGTTCCATGGTTTTCAATGGAGCAATGACAAACATTTCCCACCACCACCCTGCATAACGTTCCATTGGTAGTTTAGTTTTACAACTTTTTCAGTCAAGCCCAGCAGAGGGCAAAACCCGAGGTTGACTTGGTCAAGCAAAATGGAGACCCAACCTACCAACATACTTTCACCAAGATAACACATCCCGCGATCTGCTTCAAATCGTGGTTGTTGACATCAATTCTGCAGTTATGCATTACACAACCTTTTTTGCTCACACAAACTCATGGAAGATACAACTCTACAAACCCATGTCAAAACCACTGTTAATGCTATGCCTGAAATGCTATTGATTTTTTGCTCAGTGACTTCGTTTTAGAAAGTACTGTACATAAAAATGAACCACTGTTAATTTTGTCAACGAACATTATGACGAAAATATTCGTCAAACACCCCCTTTCTAAAGAAAATGGTGATGACAGACAAAAACTTCTTGAAAAAACTGAATTTGAACGAGATGACACAAAAAGTCTGTCACTGACGGCGTTACTTTTTTAAACACTAGAACAGTGGATACTTTCTATAGAGTTGTCTCAAAACACAAAAGTGTAATTTCACTGAGAAATGTTTCATACACAAACATGCCCCCTCTGCTGTTGAAGTAATGGGGACGATGTTGTTGATTGTCATATTCTTTAACAAATCAGATTTCGAGTTTGCCATGTTGGGCGTATTCTTTGACACGCTTAAGCCTTCTAGCTGGCCTAGCTGCCTATATAGCTTTACTACACATTTACCGTTGTTTGTACATTGCTCAGCGCATACGGCAACTTTTGGGTTACTTGTGGTAACACAGCCCAGTGTGGAGGGTCATGGTCCGCCACACACACACACTACTGTATCATATACGTCCTGAAGAATCTGGGCTCAGCCCTGCATGCAGCCGACGCCCCTGGCTCAATACTGTACTCCTCACAACAAATTATCTGCGGTCAGGTGAGCAGCTTATAGCCCATTGACATACGAGGACCGCCTATAGTTATTCTTGACATTTATAACACTAGTGTATTGAAAACACGTTCAGGATTATTATCAACGTAAAATGTAAGGAGAGAAAATAAGATGACTAAATTGAAAGGACTAACAAGTGGACTAAACTAAATGATCAGTGATTTCATTGACTTGACAGTAACTAGACTAAATCAAAATGAAACAACTAAAATGTGACTATAATTATAAGTCAGACCTTGTAAAAAGACTAGACTAAATCCAAATATGTGCCCCTTCAGATCAGGCCTCAACATTGCAATCCATGGGCAGTGTGCAAACCAAAGCGGAGGAAAAAAAACACAAGTGAAAACAATCTCTCTGGATTAGTGTAACCGGTTTAGCGGTACAGTTGGCTACAGGCTCATGAATGTGTGTCTGTGATTTCTGATGTACAGTACGTAACCCCTTCTCCCAGGGACTTGAAGATGCAGACCTTTGAACATTCCCTTATTCAACATTCCTCTGACTGGAGAAGCAGCGAGAGGACAGACTTGAAGCTTACGTGTACTTAAAATGTATGTATATACTGTATTGTGTGATGTTTATTTGTGAAACTAATAAATATGTTTTTGTATAAAAGGGAAAAGGCGTTTCATAACTTGATGAATAGCTTATTCATGTCTCGTTTTGTCACCCTTTCTCTGAAGGGGTTGAAGGGCCTGACAGCACACCACTATGGTCTTGTTATACCATTTCAGGCATATCATGTCTTTTCCATTTTGTGCTATTAAAGCCCACCCCTTAATTATCTCCTACTTGATTGATTCCAATGGGACAGGTAAAGGGTGCCTAGTGTGAATTTCTCAGTCCACTTGCTGCTGGCCTTTCATTTGTATTCAAGCTTGAAAAAATGGGCACACTAAGAAATCCATTCGATTCATGCCCATGGGCTGCTTTCAGAAGCTCCAAAACCTCTATTTCTTTTATCCCCACAAATTTATCGCCTGTCTCAGTCTTTTGTGCAGCGGTGAAGTTGAGCGTCAAATCTCTGAGAGCTGAGACCAGTGAGAACGGTATTCAGCACGGCTTGAGAAACATCTGACACTTTTCCTTCTCAGTCTGCGGCTGTCGAAAGTTCAAGTAAACCATATTTTTACAATCTTCATACATGACTTGAAGGGCCAGCTTATATCTAAAATGAATTTTCCAGAACATGGGAAAATAGGCAGATTTTAAAATTATATTTAAATGACAGTAAAATATCTCCTAGGGTAAGGGTTAGTCCACATTAAGGTCTAACATCAATGTTAACTTTAACATTAATGACATGTAGATTATTGTAGCTGTAATGCTACGAAGACAAATTCTCCATATTTATAAGAATACTCAGTGCTTAATATGAAATTCCCTCTGGAGGACTGGTAAGTTATGATTCAACGGCAAGGATGAAGGCAGGGACTGTAACAGAATGAAGCAAATACAGAACATTTGCACTTTAATATGAACAGGCACAACAAAACTGATGATAGTCTATCTTAGGCACATTTCTCTCAAGTGAAACAAGTTGCTCGTTTATCAAACTTGTTTAAAAGCCAGCGGAACCGGGGCCTATATTTAGGGGGATTAGCGGCGAGAAAAAAAAGCCATATCAAGCAAGGTGATATTGAGGTAAGAGGTAATGTGACAAAGAGGCTCTCTCATGCTCGGATAAAATCAGCGGTATCTCCCTAGGGAGGGGGAGCCGCTTCCTCCCTGGCGCCTCCTCAGTCATCCATGCTCAAAAGGAGGGACCTTGGTGCGGAGCGGAGCGCAGCGAGTGATGAAGACATCCTTAGTGTGGGGTGTGGAGGAAGGCAGCCCACACTTCAGAGCCCACGGAGAACCACGGGGATATGTCAAGGGAGCCACAACGTTCAATATCACAAGGTTATTCTACAGCGATGCTTTAAAGAATCTGGGAAGCATTTGAAGACGTATACCTCTGTGTTTTACGGTGGTGCTTTGAGAAAATATTTCTGCTGAATACCTGAAAGTTACTTCCCGTCAAAATAACAACCGGCGAGTCTAAAATGTTGTCTTTGCGGTCATGTGTTAAGCAACCAAAACCCCAGACATCCGCTTTCCCTCATTGTGACATCCTTCATAGCAGCGGTGTGCCCGTAAAAAGGACAATGTTCTTTGCACTGTCCTCCATTGTCATCGCTCCACCATGACCGTGAGCTGGGGGAGGGGCTATTCCATAAGTACCAGACAGTTTGAGGATGCTGTGCCCTACATGGTTTAATAAACAGCCCTTAGTCTCACGCAGAGTAATATTATATTCATTCTTGCGGGGGCTTAACATGCTTAGGCAAGCTCTGATTTGTACATGTAAAAAAGGAGTCAAGTGAACCATTATCGTGCCTGCAGGGTCCCTTAACTCAACTCAAGTGGCTTTAGTGTGGAGAGGCAAGCGTATACTGTATTTGTAATAATGTATCCTATATTTTTGCTTTACAATCCCAGAATAGAAGCAAATGTTTCACTAATAAAGGTGTGTTTTTTTTCTTTTAAATTGAAAAAGCTTCATAGCGTGTTCTTATATGTTACCGTTTTAATACCCTCACATGCATTAGTCTTTATTAGTGCTAACGACATAGAGAATTAAATTCTACACACTCGGTTAATTTTTCCAAAGTAAATGGGCCATAGGAATCGATGGGTAATAATGAACATTACAATATATATGAACTTTTTTAATTGGATGTACTTACCATAGGCTACCAAAACCCTCGAGAGAGGCTAGCCAGTCCTTAGGCTGCTCCTAGAGTGAGTAGTGGCTACACTGAGGCATTTGGCAAAACAGAGATTGATTCTGGACCGTTACAGTTGAGGGACAACCTCTTTAACCACTGAGTAATGCTTCAATGCAGGGTTGTATAATGCATACAATTGCTAATAGTTCAGCCACCACAAGCAGGCCGCATAGGTGAGTCATGTTATATCATATAAACTTAAAAGCGTCTGCTATAGTAAGTGTTGTAAATGTAAACTTACAAATAATATCCCCTGCCTTTGGAAGCTCTTTTTTGAAGGGTATGGAGACAGGCAATGTGATGTTGTGCATTAGATGGTGTTTCCTGTTTGCATGCAGTCAAAACATCATTATTTGTGAGGCTATAGACAATGCTTAGATGCCAGCTGGCTGGTTATTTGCCTTGGCACACATTGGTCATACTGTTGCTAATAAACTAGTGAATGAATGACACACTTAAAGTATGAGCTACAGCAAGGACAGTTGTCTCATAATAAGGCACTGTGTAAATGTCCTTTACTAGTAAATGAAACATGTCTGATAATTTTCTGTGTGGAGGTTTATGATTAGCTGCAGCTAATTGGTAGCAAAATGACAGGATAAACATTAATAATCCAACACTTGACTTGGTACAGAAAAAAAAGTCACATCAGTGGAAACCAACAATTTTTTGACATCCTAAAAACTTAAGGGAACATTGACAGTAGAAGGGAAAAAAGTCTGAAACTTCTAGTCTAGTCTAGTAGCTGTGATGTGCAGTCTGCCAGCTCAATGTCTGAGAGACAAATCCTTGAGGAAGTCGATGGGTTGTTTATATTTGCCTCAATTATCACCCCAGGGTTTAGCTCAAAGATAGCTGTTTAATAATTCATCTGCTCTTTGAATTCCTCATTCTTTTTATTTTCAATGAGCGCCAAGCAAGGGTGTTCACACAGCGCCGTGAAATGGTTTAGGGTCATACTGTACACAACTTCATACTGTATGTATCAAGACAAATCTAAGTGAGTCAATCATGAAAAACTGTTATATAGCCCCCAAAAGGAAAAAAATAATGAGGACTTAACACAACCCTTCAAACAGGCTGTGAGGTTGCATGCTGCGTGTTTAGCAGAAAGGTGACACAGATAAATTGACACAGATAAATGTAAGCACATAATGGAGAATGATAGCAAGGGCTCTTGAACATGCCCCTCCCGTGACCTTGGGATGGTACAGCTTATACGCTATATAGCTTTTAGGAGAAGTGAAATTAAACTATTGTGTCTGAGTCCGTACCTTCACTTCCCATAGAAGTACAGGACAGAGAGGGAACAGCCGTTAAATAGCAATCCATCAAAACCACCAGCCAAACACCACACACACACATACACACATGTACACGCACACAGGAAAACGCATCATCTCTGAACTCAGCATACTACACCAAACTGCTGTGTCTGCAGGCATTGCTGTGTTTGGGTTTGGCTGAAATGCCATTAATCCCACCCGTTTAAAAATGAGCGGCTAAATATACACAGCGCTTAATTAAAGTTGGGCATCCATTATTGAAGCAAATCCC
This sequence comes from Percopsis omiscomaycus, assembly GCA_027575585.1. NCBI lineage: Eukaryota > Metazoa > Chordata > Actinopteri > Percopsiformes > Percopsidae > Percopsis > Percopsis omiscomaycus. Next base: position 35,199 of record JAODLI010044911.1, read on the forward strand.
AGTTTTATAGGATGAGAAGGTAATTAGTCCCTCTACACCAGTGTTTCTCAACGGGGGCGTTCAGAGAATGACGGGGGCGCTGGAAGCAATATTTTGGAAAGGGGGGCGTTGAGGTACCCTTAGGGGGCGTTTGTTTTAAGGCGAGTTTACACCAAAGATTCACAACAATAAGAGTTTAACCCATTAAGACCGGATGCAACATTTGCGCGTATCTCCTGTATCTCATATATCTCTTTGCTGTAATAGGTGGCAGGATAGTCTAGTGGTCTAGGTGTTAGACTCACATCCGGAAGGTTGTGGGTTCTAAACCCAGAGTTGGCCTACCTGTAAGCATCCTTGAGCAAGATGCCTAACCCTTATCTGCTCAATGTAATTGTAAGTTGCTTTGGATAAAAGCATCTGCTAAATTACTTAATTGTAATACAGGTGTGAAGTGCATTGTATTTTAGTTAGCCTTAAAGATTCGCTGGAAATAAATGATGTTATATGCCTTGAACCAGAACTTACCAAAACTACAATTGAACACTTTTCATTACAGTTTCATTACAAGGCAGGCATTTCCTGGTCGTTCAGGCACCTGAATACAATCATTGAACTTTTATAAATACTTTTTCTATCTGCACATCCACAATGTGGTTGTATTTAAGAGATTAACTTGAAAGAAATATTTTTCATGCTTTTCTGCTTTTCACACCTCTGGCTGGGGCAGCATACATGTGGGCCAAATAAAACACGTCACCCGGCTTCCCGGCTTTCTGGTAGAGGACCATGTGGCTGCTTCTTGCTTTACCGATCACTCTAGTTGAGCAGAGATTCAGCCAGGTCCTCCACATGCAGTCCAAGTACCCCAACCACTTGGACTTGATGGCTTCAGGAGCACTATGGCTGAAACGTACCTCTCTGCAGCCCGCAGTGAAGCAACTGGCAGAGAAACACCAGGCGCATGGATCTCACTAACTTTCCAATGTTTTTAAAAGTAAATTTATAGCTCTTAAATCCTATCTACAGCACCTTTAACAGGCAGTTTAAACTACTAGAGGAAAACACATTAGTTGCGGCTTTTAGCTGTAGCTAATTAAACAGTCAGTTCAACTATGCGTTAGCTTTCCAAGGTCAGGCTCCATTTTGAAGAGACAAAAGACCACTCTTCATAATCCTGGGATGTTACACAGGAATCACTTTAGCTAATAACAAAAGATGACCCTAGTTCTACTTTTGGGAAAGAAGGTATTGATTTTTTTCATTTGGGCAAGACTGGAATTATGACCTTTGCATGCGCTTTACAAGGATGAATATGCCACTGTCTGCAAAGTGAAATACTGGATTTATCTGGATGGCAATGGGTCCAAAATCAACTCCCTCTAAATCTCTAAATACTGGAGCTATCATCGTTACACATACTGTAGGGCCCTACTTGCTGGGAAATAGTCAGCTAGCCTTTTCTCAGTCCACATTAGGCATTTTGTTTCCAGCACTTAATGAGCTGCAAAAACAAAGTAGGTAGAGGTGTCATAACTAATTAGCTAGCAAGCCCTTTGGCCCTGTGATTACCGTCTTTACACCAAGCTTTTATTTGATTCATCATTTGCTCAACTGATCTAATACATTTCTTCAAGGCCACTTGCATGGTTTTTAAATAAGTCTGATTGCAGGTAAAGTGCACAGAAATCCTGAGCACTTTAGCTAAATTATTGAATACAAATATTTACACTCAATACTTGGCCAACTGCGATTGAAAGCAGAATAAAAACAAATTTCTGAATACTGAAAGAAATTTTAAAGCAACTCTTTTGAAGACCACCAATATTCTTGTCATTTGTCATCTCTCATCTTGTCATTATATTTTTATGATAAAAAAGTATTACGGATTATAATGCAATATATATTCAAATAACAAGAACAACAAGCACATTGTTTATGTAACACCTTTTGAAATGAAATGTTCCTTCATTCTCTACACAGTTGGATATGATAGTTTTGGCAATATTCGTCAATAAAATTCGATTACCAGGGTATTAGCTTGTAGAAACCCTCTGGGTGAGAAATTCTTTATTCATTCTAAACTTAATCAAATCAACGCTCGCTTATGCAGGTCAAGATGAAAGCAAAGGCATCTCACCACAACTTCCTGAGAGAGAAGGACAGCATAGCAAAGGAATGAAGGGTTCAGGGTTTGGCCTTCCGAAACAGGATGATTGAATTTCTTGGCAGGGGATTCATTAAAATGATAATTCTTATTTATGAAGCCCTTTAAAAAATTAAAATAGTCTCCATGCTCGCCTTCCTATTAATTAACTTTTTTCTCTCATTTTTCTTTATTCCTCCTTTCCTCTTTTTTTACCCACTTCCCAGTGAACTTGGCTCACTAATAGGTTATGAATAATTCTGTTTCAGCTTAGACAGCAATTAGCCACAATGCCAGCGGCTATTCTTCCTCCCCTCTCCTCCGAGCAGAGTGGTAATTTAGGACCCAGCTGAGTTAGGGTGCTCTAACTGTCCCCTGGCTACAGCACTCACCACATCCCACCAATGTTGAAACAACAACAGGTTAATTGAGTAAACCCTTCCCCATTGATAAAGTCTCATTCAATGACGGTGGCAGTATCGCCACTGTTTGTGTCTTCCGGCACAACAGAACTAAGCATAAGGGGGATAGTTAAAAGACAGAGCTTGGAAATAAATGTCCATCCTAAAAAAATAAAAAGCTAAAAGCAATAGGCAGTTATTGGAGGCATAAATGTGCTAATGGAGTAATAATGTCACAGTGAATGTCTCTAGTGTTCAACTGAAAAATTCTGCTTTTGCTAATTAGCCGTTGAACCACATGGAGAACAGGGTGCGTTTGCTACTGGAATTGAAACATCAGAGGAAAGCAAAGCATATTTTGCTTTCAAAAGTTGAAATCAGCAAAGGATACAGAGCATCCTCTAGGCAGTGAGAGGAATATCAAAAAAAGATGGCAACAAATTTAAGTGTTGAGAGTGTTGACCATAAGATCCTATATACAACAACACATTTACATACTATATATGAAATGTGTATGAAGTATGACATTTCCTCTTCTATTGTAAATATCAATATACATATATACACTTATATACAGTATATATTTCTGTAGCAGAATACCTAAATTGCATTGCTTTAGAATATGTTGTATACTTTCTACTGGTTGTCTGTCTCTAGTTGTTTTCTTCTCACAAAGAGCCATTCTTAGACAGTTTTTACACCCTTTACAAGTGACACAAAGTGTTGATTGCTCTCAAATTTACACCAATTCAGAACTGTGAGGAAAGTCTGTGAAATGCTATTTCTATCTGGCCTGAACTCCAGTGTGCTACTTTCAACTGATTCAGTGCAGTAAACAAAATGAGAGATGACAGAGCAAACCAGAGGTAGAGCGAGTTAGCAAGGCGCGATGCCACAGCAACAGCTGTTGAATGGACCATGTTGTATCGGAAAATGCACAGGTTCAGTTCCACCAGCAGTCAAGGGATTCTCTCCATCCCTAGTGCAAGGCATGTGTGCTGGCCCAATGTGTAGATGTACAGTGCTGTACTGTAAATGCATTGTTAATTATCGTACTCACACATGACAGTAAGAAAAACATTCCCTGATGCCAGCACCACCTTCTCCCTGGTTGCTCGGTCGTAGATGCCCACGTGGCACTCATAAGGCCCATTGTCGGAGATCCGGACCTCTGGCAGACTGTATGGGACAAGAGGGGATGCAAGAGAGGTCAAATATTGGACATACATATATATGATAATATGTAGTCATATGTTGTAATATTTACAATATTATTATTTGGAAACAGCAGGCTACTAACAAAGCAAATGAAGATTTATGTCAGTCCATTATTTTAGTCTGTTTACATTTAAATGTACTTTATTATATATAT